>JAKGSA010001014.1:0-80589 GCA_033558755.1 Philaethria dido | reverse complement strand
ATACATCCATACTTACAAACTTTCGCCTTTATAATATTAGTAGGATTATGTATATTTTTAATTTATTTCCAGCTTGTCGTGGCACAAGCGTGCGACTGAAAACGTGACAGGTTGTGGGTTCGATTCCCACTCTAGAAAATGGATTCTTCATTTCCTGGGTTTGGTAACAAGGCAAAGCGCCGCGTTGAGATCCGCCACTCAGCACGCTATGTCTCAATTCGGTGGAAAGTGGGGAACGGAGTGTCTTAACACTAGGTTCTCTCTGCCTACCCTGCTATATGCGGGATACAGCGTGAAGCTTTTCCAGCTTCTTGATTTATCACGCATGGCAGGGTAGACGGGAAGATCTAACATCTTTTTAAAATCTTACAAGTTGAATGACAGAACTCCACATCGTGGTTTTTCTTATCAAAAGTATAAAATAATTTAAATATAATTATTTCTTCGAAATGGAATCGAACCCATAACCACTAACGTAGTCTTATAACGTTATGGTGGCCTCTTCTTTTTTATATTCATAGTGTCGTGGTGGTCAAGTGGTTTTAATAAAGGCTCTATTACAATAATAATCATAATTATAAATATGATTTTGTTACTTTTTCCTTTTAAGTTGTACTACATTTATTTAGGCAGAGAGAACTAGAGAACCTAGTGTTAAGACACTCCGTTCTCTTTCAACATTTCCTTTCCCAACTTTCTATTGAATTGAGGCATACTGTTTTATTTTATATAAAATAAAATTCTAAGAAAACATAGAGATAAATCACTCCACTCTCCACATCTCAAACATAAAAAAAAAACAATATAATTGGGCTACCCTAAACTATAATATATTTTGGATGATTCTTTTTCTACAAGGAATATCTGGTACGGTCGTAAATCTTCCGTCATCCCGCTAGTTCGGTTCGAATTAATTAAGTGAAGGCAAAGTATGCCTCTGATTAATTGAGTGCTTGTTTATGTTTTTATTCAAAATAGTACTGGAATTTCTCTTTTGAATACAATATAATTAGAAATTTTATGTAAATAAGTAAATTATTATGTTATTTGTACTCTCTGGTAAGATGAAGCGCGGCGTTAAGTTCCGCCACTTAATATTCAATGTCTAAAATTCGGGTAGAAAGAAGAGAATGGAATGTTTTAACACTAGGTCCTGTCTGACTGTGGGGAAAAAAGCGTGAAATTACAATAAAAAATATTATATAACTACTTCTTTAATGTTCAATTATGGTTTAATATAATCAATACTATTAAATACATACATACATACATAGCTTCACGCTGTATCCCGCATATAGTAGGGTAGGCAGAGGGAACCTAGTGTTAAGACACTCCGTTCCCCACTTTCCACCGAATTGAGGCATTGCGTGCGGAGTGGCTGAACTCAACGCCGCGCTTTGCCTTGTTACTATTAAATAAAGGTAACTTTTTTGAGGTTTTATGTATCTTTCACATATAGAAAGATAGGTGGATATGTGGAAAGAGTCTATTTTCGGAGTATATCGACACTAGGTTCTTTATGACTACTCTTTGTGGCAAAAAGTATACTACCAATCCATCCATATAAGTAAAATACCAATATTTTATCGACGCTACCAAGGCGCAGTGGAAAAATATCTCGAAAATATTTTTTTTCAAGATAAAGTGCGCCGTTGAGCTTGTCCGCTTAATTTTTATGTGACTATGGAGAACGGAGTGTCTTAACACTAAGTTCTCTTTGCCTTCTAGTACTAGTACTTAGCTATAACGCGAGTAATAAATAAACTCATGTTCAAGGCCTATAACTTAGTATATTATAACTAAAGGTTATGGTGGCGCAATGGTAAGCGTCTGACTGTAAACTTGATTGGTTGTGGCTTCGATTCCATCCCGAGGGAATGATTATATTTAAACTATTTCGATTTCTCCACTCTGATGGGACAAAGCGCGGCGTTGGGTTCCGCGAAAAGCAGCGAACGGAGTGTCTTAACACTAGTTTCCAACTTAACTTAGGTTATCTTACCAAAGTGCTTAAAATATCTTAGAATAAAATTGTAATTTCTAAAAGCAAGAGACAATTCGACTTGTTTTTATTAGTTTCATTTGCAGTAAATAAACAATATAACCTTAAGCTATTTGATGTAGACGGTGTTTGGGATCGAATTGAATATAATGCCTGATTACTCCCAGTGGGGTTCGGAATTAATATGGTAATGTAATAGCATTAGATAAGTATCTTCATATTATTGCTAAATTACACAAAATGTTCAAAAATTGTCTGTGTTTTTCTGATATATAAACTATGTTAGTGTAAAAGCGCCTGTCGTGGCGCAGAGGCACAAGCGTGCGACTGTAAACACGACAGGTTGTGGGTTCGATTTCCACTCCAGAAAATATAAAATTTAGTATTTTCCTTTCTTGGGTGTGGTAACAAGGCAAAGCGCGGCGTTGAGCTCCGCCACTCAACACGCAATGCGTCAATTTGGCGGAAAGTGGGGAACGGAAATGTTGAAAGAGAATGGAGTGTCTTTACACTAGGTTCTCTGGTTCCCTTTGCCTACCCCGCTATATGCGGGATACAGCGTGAAGTTAAAAAAAAATAGTGTAAAGCTTCATCAAGATCTGTTAATTAGTTTTTGCGTGAAAAGGCAACAAACATATAGATGTTTGTGAGAAAGAATGAGTAGTCATCCTTATAATCACATATATGATTTTAGTAGAATTTTAAAAGATAATGAAGAGTACCTTCTTATATATGTCTAAAAAAATAGAATCTAAAAAATAGGATTTTATCATATTTATTTCTCGTTTTCATAGGAATTTCAAGTAATCATCTCTTAGTGCTCTCCACAACACACATGTACACCCTACAAGTCTATAGGCCAAATTTCTGTTTTCTACGGCCTGTATTTTCGTCTGTACGTTTTAGTATGTACGAGTATAACTTCCACTGAAGACTGGTCATGCAAGCGATTTATATATGTATATAGATACTAACTGTTGCCTGCTGCTTCGCTCGCATATTTAATGGCAGTGAATACTACATACTATAGAGATATGTAGAGTGCGTATATGCATTAATTCTTGCTTGCTTTGAAGTAGCTAGATTTTTATTTTTTTTGACAAACAATCATGCCTCTCAAAATAAATATTTTTTAATCAAAGTATCCTATGTCCTTTTTAATATATCTAAGAATATGTGTTCCAAGTTTTATAATAGTTGATTGAGTTTTGGCGTGAAAGCGTAACAAACAAACATACATTCTCCTTTACAATATTAAAAGGACCTTGTTACCTTTACCCGAACAGATTAGTACCTGCTACCCATCAAACAGAGATAAGCTTCCAACTGCGCCAAAACATTAAACAAAACTTTTATTACAGATCCAGGGGTGAGACATTAAGATATGCTGTATTTTATTGCCTTGATATGAACGCCTGATAAGTTCTGTAACATCCTTTATGGATAAAATTATTATTTAATATATGACTTGGCGCAGAGGCACAAGCGTGCGACTGTAAACGCGACAGGTTGTGGGTTCAATTCCCATTTCAGGAAATGGAATTTTTCATTTCCTGGCCTTGGTAACAAGGCAAAGCGCGGCGTTGAGTTTCGCCACTCAGCACGCAATGCCTCAATTCGGCGGAAAGTGGGGAACGGATTGTCTTAACACTAGGTTCCCTCTGCCTTCTCTGCTATATGCGGGATAAAGCGTGAAGCTATGTATGTATGTAACATATGACTTTTATTTTATACATGACAAGATTTAAGTTAGGGATTAATAAATAAAATATACTAATTGAAAAATTCTCTGTTTTTAACCAAATTCTAAAAAAGGAGATTCTTAGTTTATTTGTACTTTTTTGTGAGTTTCTGCTTTTTTTTTACTGAGTCAATTTTGATGATTTTCTTTGTATATGATAGCTGGTACTTCTGATTTTGTCTCTGATGTGTAGTTTTTGAGTTATTCGTAATAATTACACTTTTTACTTCATTTTATTTGAAGTCAGCTCTTTTTTGTTAAAATTTTAATTATTATTTTGTAAACCATGCTTTCTACTTTACAATATTTATAAATATCTTTTGAATTTGTGATATTTTCAAGCAAAATGAGGTTTAAGTTAGGTCAATATTCTCGTATAAGGTAAAAATTTCTCAATATCTAACTATACAAGTATATATGTACTTCTATTCCTCCGTACTAATCTTAAGAAAAGGTCACCCCTCAATTAATTTAGTTAATGCCTTTCGTTTTTTCTCATAGATTATTTTAGGATTAATTTGTATTTAATTGAGAATAAATATATTATTTTAAGAAGAAGAAGATTGACTGCCGTGGCGCAGAGGCACAAGCATGCGACTGTAAACGCGACAGGTTGTGGGTTCGATTCCCACTCCAGGAAATGTTAGTATTTCCATTTTCCTGGGTTTGGTAATAAGGCAAAGCGCGGCGTTGAGTTCCGCCACTTAGCACGCAATGCTTCAATTCGGCGGAAAGTGGGGAAAAAAATTTTTGTAAGAGAACGGAGTGTCTTAACACTAGGTTCTCAGGTTCCCTCTGTCTACCCTGCTAGGGTTACGGCTTACAGCGTGAAGTTAAAAAAAAAGAAGACGAAGATAGTAATTAAGACTAACAAAAAAGATTTAATTCAAATAAAATGCACCTATACGTAAACATATTACGAATAACTCTAAAACTACTCAAACGGACCAAAACAGATCATAACAAATTTAAAATTATATTATTTTTTTATGTGTTACCGCATAATTTTCTGGATAAACCAATTTTGATGATTTTTTTTATATGATAGCTAGTGCTTCTGATGTGCTTCCACCGAAATTTAGTTACAATCTGAGTAAATTATTAAATCATTTCGTTAAAATCTATATATAAATACGTGAAACAAATACTTTGGATCTCTTTTTACGAAAACTACGCGGACAGAAGTGCATGAAACTTGGCACACTTATAGTTTATATAGAGAAGGAGTGTAGAATGCTAATATTTTTTAATGCATAAAAAGTATATTAAATCAATAAAATAAATGTAACACATACTACCATGGTTTGACATTCACGTTTATATAAAGTGACATATACATACATACATTGCTAAAGACAACGCGTTGTTAACGCGTCACCGGAGCAACTAATCTTTATTATAATGTCAAAGCAAATTAATGCTTCAAAATTTCCCCACATTAAAACGAACCTACTACCACCTACATAAAAAAGAAAGCCAAATACCAAACACACATGCCACTCTACCCTAATAGCTATCATATATAACAAGTTAGCGGGAACAGTTAAAGTCATAAGTTGGCAAGTTTGAGGGCGTCATGATTTACGACTACCCTAAACTGTTATGGACGTATAAAACATTTTTATATTCTTTACAAAGTTTTCATATGGCGTTCTTAGTTTTTTGTTATTCTCTAGTTCTACATTTCACTATCTATGACAGAGGTGAGCAACCTTTTTTGTGTCATGCCCTACATTAGACTTTTTAAAATGTATGCCCCCCTATATATACATATATAACTTTTAATATAAAAAAATGTTATTGATAACTTTAGAAATTTAAACGATATGTGTTAGTAAGAAATCACTAGGAAATTGTTAAAGAAACACAATAAAAAAAATCTAAAAATATAATGAAAAACATTTAATATTTTTTTTTAAATACTCCTATAAACAACCAATGTACCTGTAAGGTGTACCACACGTTGGAAAACACTGATCTAATACATAGGTAAGCAACCTTTTTTAGCAACCCAAACTTATAAATCATTTAGCGGACTCATTTATCGCCTGCCGAGGCGCAGAGGCACAAGCGTGCGACTGTAAACGCGACGGGTTGTGGGTTCGATTCCCACTCCAGGGAATATAAAGTTTAGTATTTTCATTTCTTGGGTTTGGTAACAAAGCAAAGCGCGACGGTTGAGTTCCGCCTTCAACACGCAATGCCTCAGTTTGGCGGAAAGTGGGGAATGGAAATGTTGAAAGACAATGGAGTGTCTTAACACTAGGTTCTCTGGTTCCCTCTGCCTACCCCGTTATATGCGGGATACAGCGTGAAGTTAAAAAAAAAATTAGCAAACCAAAATATCACTTCTTGGTAGTATTTGAAATAGTGTTTATTTATTGATTTATAGGTTGCCTACCCCTGATATAATTGTAGTCTAGAAGACTGTCTCGTAGAAATTCTTAGGTATTCTAACATAATGATGCAATAAAATTGATTTTCATATCAGTATTAACTTTCATAATACTCCTTAATTTATTGAAGCCATCGTGGTGCGGTGGGCTATGACTGAACATTTGTCGTGAGTTCGATTCCTACTCAGAAGAATTATTATATTTGAATTATTTCCATTTCTTCGCTATGGTACACGGAGTGTCTTCACACTAGGACTCAAAAAGAATTGAGGCATACACGAATGAATTTAAAATTCCAAATATACAAAATTTGATTCATAAATAAATAAGTTTGGAGTTTTTAACTTGTATAATATCGTGAGACTAAATGAGATATTGGATTCTATTTCTTAACAAGTATTATGTAAGATTTTTTTTAAATAACTTATATAACTAAAAGTCAAAATAATAAAAACAGTATAGTAGTCAGAGACAACCTAGTGTCAAGATACTCTGTGCTTTACATCACCAGATGGGTGAAATAAAAATAATTTAAATATATTCCCAAAACGGGAATCGAATCCACAACCAATCGCCTTCACAAACAAACGATTCACTACGCCACAATAGCGTAAGCCCATAATAATTGTATGGTAATAACAAATATACACGAAGGAATATAATAAGAGCCTTTTAAAGCCACCGATGGTCTTAAGTCTCAGCATTAATTTGTCTCCGCTTTGTGAAGGCTGCACAGTGTGATAAGGTATTTAAATTATAATGGAACCTCAATTTTATATACAATTTCCTTTGTTGCTATAACGATTTAGTTCGCGGATTCAAATTCATTTTGTTCTGTTTTCTTCAATATGTAAGATAATGCGTGGCGTTGAGTTCCGCCACTTAGCATGCAATGTCTCAACTAACTTTGGCTAACGGAGTATCTTGACACTAAGTTTGCATTGGCTAACTTTTTATCCGGGATAAAGCGTGAAGCTGCTTTAACAGTTAGATGACGTGTAAAAACGCGTTCTTAACAACGTGTAATTTTAAACAAACAACTTAATTTTTATCTGTTTTAGCGATACTACTACTTTCTCCGCTCTGTTAGGACAACGTTTTTTTTATGGGAAGGACAAGGCAAACGAAGGTTTGGGTCACTTGATGGTAAGTGATCACCGCCGCTCACGGACACTCGTCACGCAATGTCTCGGACGGAAAGCGGCGAATAGTGACCTGACACTAGGTTCTCTCTGAGTACCATACTAAGCGGGATAAAGCATGAAGCTACTGTCTGTAACACGTCTGTCGAGGCGCAGAGGCACAAGCGTGCGACTGTAAGCTCGACAGGTTGGGGTTCGCTTCCCACTCCAGGAAATGGAACATTTCATTTCCTGGGTATGGTAACAAGGCAAAGCGCGGCGTTGATGTCCGCCAGTTAACACGCAATGCCTCGATTCGGCGAAAAGTGGGGAACGGAGTGTCTTAACACTAGGTTACCTCTGCCTACCCTGCTACATGCGGGATAAAGCATGGAGATATGTATGTATGTGCTACTGTTTTCGAACAATCAAATTTTATTGAACTATACTAAATACAAAATATGAGATTATTTTCTAATCATTCCTCCTAAATGTTAATGTTATAACAAAAACTCGAAACTCGAATTTGACATAAAAACCAAATTCCAATGTGAATTGTATGGAAACTTTTTAATACTGATTTTACGATTATTGGCGTATTTCAGACTTTTACTGTCACATTGTGTTGTTTCGAATATAAAACGGCTGTTTTCCATTTAAATCAGATCAGTCAATCCTCGATACTTGTAAGTGGGTGTTACGCTTGGCTTACAGGGAAATTTATAAAATATTAATATAGGTATTCTACTGTGGTACAGTGGAACGGTATCTGATTGTTATGTTGTGATGGTAGTCGATTGAAATTCTATCTAGAATATTCATAATGAAACCATTGTATCATATTACGGCAAAAATCGGCGTTGAATTTCGCCAATTAACTTCGGCGAATAAGTGCGAAGAAAAAGTCTGAAGCCTGAAGTCCTTATAGCCTTACTTAAAATCTTCTAATAGTGGAAATTTCTGTACAATTATGGACAGCCGTTTTTTATTATGATTGATAGGCTTACGTTTGACCGCATCAAAGTCTGATGGTAAGCATCAATGCGGTCTACGGTGATACACGTCTGCCTACAAAAAACCTATTGACTCTTGATTTGAAGACCCCCAAATTGTATGACTTAGGAAAAACAGTAGCCGGCAATGAATTCCATAGTTTCGCTGTACGAATAAAGAATTTAGAATCAAACCGCTTTGTCTTTACATAAGGAATATCCACCATGTATGGATGGCGTGAAGCTGTATCCCTCGAAGTCCTTTTACAATGAGAAACTTTAAAGATTTTAGGCTAATATTTCATAAAAGTTGCAACTGAATTGCTCTTGCCTTTTTGTTAAGAATATGTTTTTCCTGGACCGTATGGATTCAAGACTCTACCGGTTCATAACCATGATACAGTTTTATAACTTTTTTTAGTAGATAGAGCAAACTTAGTGTCAAGACATTCCGTTCTCCTCTTTCGCCTGAATACATAACATTGTGTGTTAATGTTTCTTTTATTTAATATTATGATTTTCCATTTTTATTTCATTTACGTCTGACTGATGGTACACATAAAATTTAAATAAGCCGTTGCAGGACGTCTGGCGTATGTAACACATAAATTATTTTGTAAAAATAATATGCATAAATAGATATAGCATATAAAAATCGGCAAAATTAATTTAAAGTATAAATTCAAGAAATTTATTATTTAGTTTATTATATCGATCTCAAGGAAGAAACCCGATGAAAATTGAATGCAGATTATACAGAAAAGCTATGAAGCGTGTAGTATATGGGGGTAAACACATACAAGGCAGTCTTGAGCGGTGGAGTGGAAAGGAAGTGATGGCATCAGAGCGTCATATCCATTGCTGTGACGGCGTAATAATCGATTTTACTCCCAAGGAACGCCAGTAGATGTCTTGCATCAATCATTTTTTCTTGTTTTTTAACTTCGCACTATATCCCGTATATAGCAGGCATATAGTAGGCAGAGGGAATCTGAGAGCCTAGTGTTAAGACACTCCGTTTCCCACATTCCGCCGAATTGCAGCATTACGTGCTGAGTGGTGAAACTCAACGCCGCGCTTTGCCTTGTTACCAAACCCAGGAAATGAAAATACTAACATTTCCTGCAATGGGAATCGAACCCACAACCTGTCGCGTTTATAATCGCACGTTTGTGCCTCTGCGCCACGACAGGAGTTAATAAAATATTTGCCGCTAAATAATTGTTTTTGTCCCACTACGCCACCATGGATTCAAGGAAGTGGTAATTTTTATATTATATTTTTCCACACAGATAGTATTAGTACTTAAGAAAGCTGTAAACATTTCAAAAATACGTAGAATTAAAGTATCAAATAAAATAACGAAAAAAATTCAAATTATTTCATTGAACCCTCGATATTGAGTTACTGAGGGCTAAATTGGTAATTACTATTCAAGACCTAACGCTTTATAGAATAGATGCATTTTAAGTTTATTAAATTTTGTACTAAAGAACAGAACAACAGTCTATTTATTTAAAGTAACTTTGTTGAATTACTTGGATTGTAGGCATCTCTTTTATAAAAAGAACAGGCCTCTCGATAAAAGGACCATCCATGAAGATCTTCTGCACCCAAGAAGTCTTGGATACGTCGTCGGTCTTTGGAGTGAAGGAGTCTGTACATTTGACGCTTGAAATTGCCCAAATAGTGGCTATAAATGGTTCGATGGCATGTAGTAGCCAGGCTTTTCCCCTTTCCCACCCATCCTTTCCCCAAAATGTGGTGGTTCCGATAGCGGACTACTACATTATCCTCCCATTCCATCTGTATCCTCTAGGTCGGCAACCAATCTACAACATATCTGGTGTTGTAGATGTCCATGGGCGAAGGTAACCTCTTACCATCGGGTGGTCCTTTCTGTTCGTTTGCCATCAGTTATCCATAAAAAATAATCCAGGGAATCCTAAAGAGAAAGCTTATTCCGCATGTACGTAGAAAAAGTGACCTTTTATTAAATGAAAACTATACAGATACATGCACCATCCATCTAGATTATGTAATGATATATACTGACTAAATATATATACGCCTGTCGTGGTGCAGAGGCACAAGGATGCGACTGTAAACGCGACAGGTTGTGGGTTCGATTCCTACTCCAGGAAAGTGGAATTTTTCATTTTTTGTTTTTGTTACTAGGCAAACCGCGGCGTTGAGTTCCGCCATTCCACACGCAATGCCTCAATTAGGCGGAAAGTGGGAAACGGAGTGTCTTAACACTAAGTTCCCTCTGCCTACCCTGCTATATGCGGGATACAGCGTGAAGCTATGTATGTATGTATATATAGATTAAGAATAAACCCAACATCTCTCTGTATGCTTAAGTTATTCTAAGCGGTCTGTGATTTTGAGATCTTCAATAAGTTGAACAGTCTGGCGCTACATCTAGTTTTCTTCATCTCCCGCCAAAAAAGGATTAGGCAAAGAGAACCTACCACCACTTGGTTAAGGTACTTTGTTTTCCATTTTCATCTCTAATTTGAGACATTACGTGGTAGCTGGCGAAACTCAACGCCGCTTCCATCGTGTTTTCAGTCAGGTCTTGTACCACTGAGATAGTACTAATTTATACATATATTAAATTATGTACAGGTACATACATTTAGCCGTAACGCGAACGATTGAACCATATTAAAGCTACATACATTACCCGTTTCATTTACTGCTATTAAAGTCAGCCGTGCGAATTGCGATTTGAGTTAATATTTCATATGAAAATTTTTGTTTATGTGTTTGGATATTTGTTACGAATACGTATTCGATTTAAGGCTCAAGTTACTTGGTACTTTAGCAATTTTCTTTTGAAAACAGAATGGATAAAAAATGGTTTATAAAATTACTTTTTTTTTAACTTCACGCTGTAACCCGCATATAGCAGGGTAGGCAGAGGGAACCAGAGAACCTAATGTTAAGACACTCCATTCTCTTTCAACAATTCCGTTCCCCAATTTCCGCTGAATTACTTTTTCTAAGAACAAATTTTATATTTGAGATTCTGAATGTTAAATTTCTTGTTACGTTACTTAAAGCGTTATAAGATCCTAACTAATTGATGTACTATAAAAGTATACATACATTGTAGCATATATTCGATTCATAAAATTTTTAGACAGTTTATAGAAAATAAATTCCTTAACTATTCATGACTTCACCGTGTAAATGTCAGGCTCATCGTGTTGTAGGGAAAGGAAGTTGGAGCAGTGGCTGGAACTTATGACCAAGTGTGATACACTGCTACATAATCGCCACAAAACAATAATTATGAAGAAATCGTATTCAATATGAAACGAATGATGGATTCCAATGTCAATTGTATGAGAACTTTCTAATAAAGATTTTAAGATAATTATTATAAAAAAAAATTATGTTTTTCAATTGGGAATTTAGATATAAGTACTCGTTTAAGAGATTCGTATAAGTGAATTTGAAATTGTTACCACTTCACAACCAATCAATTACTGCCATATCATAAAATTGTTAAAAATCAACAAAAAAATTTTTTTCAGTACTAAAAACAGAATCACATGACACAAAGTAGCCTAAACTAGTTCGAAACTTCGTTTACATCGTAACAGCTTGAAGCTGATAAAATTGTTATTCGTAAAAGATTCCAGCAAAAATACTATACACAAATATGTTATACAATTGGTTACGTTTATGTTAAAATTAGTTGACTTCCCTTGCTTTGACAGACAAATCACGGCGTTGAGTTCCGCCACGCCAATATAAAATCTGGTGTTCATGCGAAAACGAAAAACAGTGTTTTGACACTGGTTGTGTTTGATTCATATAAGAAAAACTTTTAAGTTGCAAAAAATTCGATTTTCTGCAAAACATTTTAAAATTTAAAATATATTTTAGTTAAACCATAAAATGTGAAATGTCGAGTAAATGGAAAATATTATATTGCCGAATCTGAATCAATAGAGCGTAGTCACGTAACATATTGGCGTTTTATTATTTGTTTTATAATACTAGTAACTGACCGTTGCTCTGTGTTTTATTTATTTTTTGTTATTTACGTACATACATAGCTTCACGCTGTATCCCGCATATAGCAGGGTAGGCAGAGGGAACCTAGTGTTAAGTCACTCCGTTCCCCACTTTCCGCCGAATTGAGGCATTGCATGCCGAGTGGCGGAACTCAACGCCGTGCTTTGTCTTTGTTACCAAACCTAGGAAATGAAAAAATCCGTTTCCTGGAGTGGGAATCGAACCCACAACCTGTCGCGTTTACAGTCGCACGCTTGTGCCTCTGCGCTACGAATTTTCTATTATTATTCTGATCGGCTTGATCTCTTAACAGAAAATATATCATATGTAAATTTTAAGTTTTTATTTCCCGGTCCCGGGAAATCAAAGCGCGGCGTTAAGTTACGCAAGTCAGCACGCAATATCTCAAAACACTGAACATTAAAAGTACTATGGACTTTATAAGGAAGGACATTATATAATGGCCGATTTAACTTGGGACAGGTAAAAAGGATATAGGAAGGGAAGCCTTAGTCAAGGACACATTCTCACAGTGAGTGGTCCCTGACCCTAATCTTAGCCGGATGAAGCGATACACTTGTTTGCATAAAAAATGCAGCATTCACGCTCTATCCCGCATAAGACACTACGTTCGTGAGAGGAGAATAACAGTAATTTAAATATGATTTTTCCTCCATGTGGGAATCGAAGCTAGCTAGCCAGCTAGCTAGCTAGCTTCACGCTGTATCCCACATATAGCAGAGTATATAGGTAGGCAAAGGGAACCTGAGAACCTAGTGTTTAGACACTCCGTTCCCCACTTTCCACCGAACTGAGACATTGCGTGCTGAGGAACTCAACACTGCACTTTGTCTTGTTACCAAACCCAGGAAATGAAAATACTAACTTTTACATTTCCTGGAGTAGGAATCGAACCCTCAACCTGTCGCGATTACAGTTGCATGTGGCTTTGCGTCATGACAGGCGCACATAATGACTTATTTTTGACAGTAAATAATATATGAAGCACATTGGGACAGCGTCGGACTATAGACGCGATAGGTTGAGGATTCGATTCCTATGGTTATTTAAATGATGTTATTACTCCGCCCTTGTAAGACAAAGCGCAGTGTTGAGTTCCGCCGGGTGAAAACAGGCGTGTAAAGTGTTTAGACTCTACGTTGTCTCTGATTATGGTAGAGCGTGAAACTACAAAAAATTACATATTCTTGCGATAAATGATTTATGATGTTCAACAACCAACAGAATATATTCTTCCTAATTATCATTGACTAAACTAAATATTATCATATTACCATACAAAAAATCTAATTTTACACCTTATTTCTATGATCATAAAATACATTTTACAATACAAAAACATAAATATATTCCTACCAAAGTCGGAAACTAACTGCGGTGCAGTTAAATTAGACCGTACACGCTTTAGTGCGAATTATGCATGGAATGTACTTAGAAGTACGCCGTTGTCACATTATCACTTGCTTTCAATATTTAATTTATCCTTTTGTTTATTTCTATGTATTTGGGAGAGTGGAGAGAATTTAGGGATAAGTGATTATATTCTAGATTTTATGGTCATTTTGAAGATATATTTTTTCTTTAACTCTATTAAAATATGCTTCCGCCACTCGGCACGCAATGTTGAGACATTGAGATTCGGCGGAAGGTGGGGGACGGACTGTCTTAACACTACCATCAAGATGTATCCAGCATATAGCAGGGTAGGCAGAGGGAACCTGAGAACCTAGTGTTAGCACTAGGTTGTCTTAGGACAGTCCGTTCCCCACTTTCCGCCGCTATTGAGGCATTGCGTACAGAGTGGTGAAACGCAACACCAAACCCAGGAAATGAAAATACTAAACTTTTACATTTCCTGGAATGAGAATCGAACCCACAAACTGTCGCGTTTACAGTCACACACTTGTGCCTCTGCGCCACGACAAGCGTTGAAATAAAAATAATTTTAATTATAATCATTTCCCAAATGGGAATCAAATTCACAACATATATACAGTCGTACGTGGTCCCACTGCACCACATTGGTCTCAATTATTCATTATATTTTTTAAATAATATTTAACAATATTTAATTTTTTCCAAACAAAATAACAGAAAGTAGCAAATTTCACACCATCCCTGCGCCATAAGCTTTCAAATGTTTCCATTACAAATTGACAATCTCCAAGCACTATGTTATAAATTACCCGATAAAAATGCCATATACCACAAAAGAGAGGCGAAATGGGGGCGAAGAACGATCGTTTAGTACGTGGAAGCGGGATCATCGATTGGTTTACTTTCCTTTTGAGATATATATTATATTTTCTTTTTTAAGATAATTTTTACTATTGTAGTAACCGCCTGTCGTGGCGCAGCGCCACAAGCGTGCGACTGTAAATACGACAGGTTGTGGGTTCGATTCCCACTCCAGAAAATTAAATTTTTCATTACCGGTTCGGTAATAAGGCAAAGCGCGGCGTTGAGTTCCGCCACTCAGTACGTAATACCTCAATTCGGCGGAAAATGGGGAACAGAGTGTCTTTACACTAGGTAGGTAGTTCCCTCTTGTTACCAAACCCAGGAAATGAAAAATTCCATTTTCTGGAGTGGGAATCGAACCCACAACCTGTCGCGTTTACAGTCACCCCCTTGTGCCTCTGAGCCACGACAGGCGTAGTGTCAGTCCTGTAATAAAAATATGGTCGAGTAAAATACACTTGATAGCTTCCTTCTTCTAAAATGTCGGTTAAAAATTAACAAGCTCTTTGCTATTGAAAGTAACAAACGAGAAATTTTACTTCACTTCACTATAAATTGACTAAATAAGCGAAGATGCTAAGAAATATGAAACAAAATTACATAGAAGAAGCTGTACCTTTTGTAACGTGATTTATGCTAAATATCGTGGACTTCAGCTGTAATGGTCGCTAAAACAGTACCTTTGAAGTAAATGCATGGCTTTAAAATTGGAAATATAAATACAAATAGTTACCCCGTTGAAAGTGTAAAGTTAACGTTGCCTAGCAACGTGTACATGTCACTTTATATACAAGTGGATGTCTTAGTGTATGTAATATTGATTTTAGTAGCTTCACACTTTTTCAGTCATCCGGTAAAAAAAAACGTAATGATAATACACTCCGTTCTTCATATCTCGCCCGAATTCAGCGGAACTTAACACCACAATGTGTCTTAACACTGCGGAGAAATTAAAATAATTTAAATTTATATTTAAATTATTCATTTCCCCAATTAGGAATTGAACCCTCAACTAACACTCGTTGACATATATTCCATATTTAGATCTAAATTTCTATAATTATTGGTAAATATTCTTAAACAGACAATATAATTTAGCAATTTTGCATTTTGCAATTTTCAATTGAAAGCATAATGGGTTTCGTGTAAATAGTGAAATTCATTGTAATTGAGTTATTTATTTTTAACCGATTTAAAAAATGAAGAAGGTTATGAATTGAAGTGTATTTTTATGTTACCGCAATTACTGGGTAAACCGATTTTGATGATATTTTTTTATATGATAACTATAATTACCTAATGGTCCTATTATCTATATATTCCATTTAAATTTAGTTAAGATCGGACAAGTTAGTTTTTGAGTTATTCGTAACAACTATACATTTTAATACATGTTATTTGAAATCTGGTTGGTATTTTTTCGATCTGGTTTTCTTTTTTGTCAAAATTTAATATAATAATTATAAACATACATATTTTATTTTAGGTATGTTGTTTGCAAATTTCAACTGAATGCATAATGGGTTTCGTGTAAATACTGAAATTCACTGAAATTTTCATCCGTTACATACATTAACTGATATTTAATTATTTATTTTTATTATTTAGTTCTACACAACAAGAAAATTAACCAATTTATATAACAACTAAATACAAGAAATTATATAGACAGCTTCACGCCTGTCGTGGCGCAGAGCCACAAGCATGTGACTGTAAAGGCCTTTGGATTGGACAGGCTTTGGATTCGATACCCACTCCAAGAAATGTAAAAGCTTAGTATTTCCATATCTTTTGTATGGTAACAAGGCAAAGCGTCGCGATGAGTTCCGCCACACCGCACGCAATACATTGCAAACGCATTTCCATTTCCTGGAATGGGAATCGAATCCACAACCTGTAGCGTTTACAGCCTCTGCGTTACAACAGGCGTTAATCACTACATTTCTTCATTTAATCTCTAAATATAACAAAACCAACATAACCGTGATATTGCTTATTTTAATTCGTAATATACAAACTTGGAGCAGATGTTTCTACAACTTCCTCCTTAGCGTAAAATCTTTGTGTAGTTCTCATTACTGTTCTTAATTTATAGTGCGATAACTTTTATTATACATAACATTGTGAACTGAATATAAACTTCACGCTGTATCCCGCATGTAGCAGGGTAAGCAGAGGGAACCTGAGAACCTAAGTGTTAAGACACTCCGTTCTCTTACAACAATTCCGTTCCTCACTTTCCGCCTAATTGAGGCATTGCGTGTTGAGTGGCGGAACTCAACGCCGCGCTTTGCCTTGTTACCAAACCAGGAAATGAAAATACTAACATTTCCTGGAGTGGGAATCGAACCCATAACCTGTCGTTGTTGAATATATAATTTAGTTAAATTATAGATTCACAATATTTAATATGCGTTATTTATCGTTAGCTTCACGCTATATCCCGCATATAGCAGGGTACCAGGCAGGTAACCAAAAAACCTAGTGTTAAGACACTCCGTTTTATTAAGATTTCCATTCTCCACTCTTCGCCGACTTGTGGCATTGCTTGCTGAGTAGCGGAACTCAACACCGCGCTTTGCCTTGTCACCACCAGAGCTGTTATTTATGGTCTGAAAATATATTTTCCTTTGGTATTGTTTTCGTAGTTTTACCACATAACAGAGTATGTAGAGGTAATAAAACGAAATAAGTATCGTGACAGCGTATGGTTGTAAACATTATGATAGTAGGTTCGATTCTATTTGAAGAAAGATTAGTTAAACAAGGCGCGGTGTTAAGTTTCGCCACTTGACACACAATGTCTCGAATTCAAACGGAAAGGGACGGAAACGGAATATCTCGACACAATGTTATTTCTGATTATCCTGCTATTGAGGGTAAAGCTTAACTTGAAAAAAACTTAGGTAGAATATATATAAAAGGTAACAATAATCAATTTAACGTGAAATTCAACAAATAAATTTCCATTGCCAATTGAAATTAAATCCCGATTAGTTGAATACAAACAAATATATTTTAGTCCAACATTCCTGAAAATTCGTATCCATTCTGTTGTCGAATAAACAATCCTTGGAGATAAAAGTGATCTTTTTAAGTGATTTTATCATTTTCCTCATTTTTAATTCCTTAACATTGTTTCTATTGAAAATTATTTAACAGGAATAAGCGGGGAATTGTTTGGATTTAAGCAGAAGCAAAATGTTTTTATTTTAAGTAGATAGTATGACGACCTTGAGTTTCGCTACTGTAATAAAAGACTCACTGTTTGTCTGTTCCCAATTTATTTTTTTCTTACAACAGGTACCAGCTCTTGTTGCTACGCCAAATCTGAAGTCACTATATTTGTAAAATCTATCGCATTTTTATAGCATTTAGTTAGTTACATCATCATATTTATTACTCATTTCAGGATGAAATTCTTCATCTCAATTTCAGGCGGGAAAGGGATAACGGAGAGTGTTGACACTACGTTCTCTGGACAATAACACCCAAAATTCGTAAAAATCGATCTAAATCTTTCTGGGCATATATGAATTAACTTTATTCACGTTTAAAATAATATAGACTCTACAAAATGATTTTATTAATCACCTAATCAGTACTAAAATTACTAGTAATTTTGGGCGGCACATATCTTTCGGATATAAGAAGGTAGATATAGAGAATGCAAGTCATAAAACGCGCCATATAACAGAGCGGAAAAATAAATAAGTTTTCAACAAAAAAGAAATAAAATACATAAAAAAGTACATCTATTACAAATAACTCAAAAACCACTCATCTGATACTAACTAAACTAAACGGAACTACATCAGAATCACTAGCTATCTTATAAAAAAAGAACCATCAAAATTGGTTTACTCAGTAAAAAGTTATACGGCACAAAAAATACAGTCGAATTAAAAATCTCCTCCTTTTATTGGAAATAAAAAAATTCAAAGTAATTTTCCCCTAAACGGGAATAGAATTCACAGTCATTACATTTACAGATACTATTCCACTGTACCATGGTCTAAGATTTATTAATCAAACAATATGTCACCAACTCAAGCTAAGCTCCAATATATCTAAATGTAGGTCAGAAATGGACACTTGCGAATGTGTTATATATCATGATAGATTAAGGGATTTTTTGAGGCCGATAAGATATAAATGTAATATATATTTTATTTAAGGTATTCTATTTAAGGTTTTGGGATCGACTCCCACTCCAGGAAATGAAAATTTTAAATCATATTTAGTAATTTCATTTCCTAGGTCTGGTAACAAGGCAAAGTGCGGCGTTGAGTTCCGCCACTCAGCAGGCTATACCTCAATATAGCGAAAAGTGGGGAATGGAAATGTTGAAAGAGAATGGAGTGTCTTAGCACTAGGTTCTCGAATTCCCTCTGCCTGCCCTGCTATGTGCGGGAAACAGCATAAAGCTAAAACATAAAATATATAAATTGTTTTTTCTCAATTCTCTATAAGCAGCTTTCAGACAGAGAGAACCTAAGTATTACGATATTCTGTTTTCCATTATCTGTCCAAAATTTAAACATTTTGCGGTAAGTGGCAGAACTCAACGCCGCGTTTCGTCTTGTTAGTAAAGAGAAATGTAAATAGTTTAAATAAAGTTAATAATTTCACCGAGTGTGAACAAAAAAGTCGTGAATAAAAAAAAATCTAAATTAAACGTTTTAAAGTGATAAACAAGCCCACACCTCTAACGCTTATATTCAGATCTACCTATCTATTAATCACATCAACATAGTGTCAAAGTTTCGTAATTGTTTTACAACTATCTCACAACTATCTTATAACATATGAGTTACATATGGTTCAATTCATCATAATGTCACGATGACGATATAGTAAGTAAATTAATAATACCATTTATCCAAACAAATCGCGGCGTTAGGTTCCGCCACTTAACACGCAATGTCTTGTATTTAAGCAACGAACGGAGTATCTTGGCACTAGGTTCTCTTTGTAAGTCCGCTTTATGAGATAAAAGGTGAATTATCATTTATTAATGCGAAATATATGGAATGAAAATGTTAAAAAAGAACGGAGTGTCTTAACACTAGGTTTTCTAGTTCCCTATGCCTACACTGCTATGCTCACGATACAGCGTGAAACTAGAAAAAAAGAAAAGATAAATATGGAACCTTTAAAGTAAAGTTTACACGTATGAAAGATGAAATTCCTGAACATTTCATGAATTCACCGATTAGGTAACAGTGCGTTCCCTTTTCATTGCAGAGGGATGAGCTCGGACTGGCAAGAAGAAGATCCTCCACCCAAAAGATTTTTCATATAATAACTAATTTTACTGTTTATTCTACAAGAACTTTGTCTTTTGATAAGTTAAATAATTCCAAATCAAATTCAAGCTGCGGCTACCTAACAATAGAAGATCGCTGAGATTCCAACCCTATTGTTTTAGCGATTATAATAACTTCCGGTCTTACGCTGTATAATGTTCTTACATTCATAATCTGTTATTGTGAAATTATATTAAAATCGGTTCAGCAGTTTACTTTTCGCAATTAGGGTGTATAGATGATGAATGTTTAGGTTTTAAGGTGACTTCAAATATCATATATTGAAATTAACTAAATGAAAATAAAAGATAGTTTATTAACTTTTATTTTCTTTTTTTTTAACTTCACGCTGTATCCCGCATATAGCAGGGTAGGCAGAGAAAACCTGAGATCCTAGTGTTAAGACACTCCGTTCTCTTACAACAATTCCGTTCCCCACTTTTCGCCAAACTGAGGCATTGCGTGTTGAGTGGCGGAACTCAACGCCGCGCTTTGCCTTGTTACCAATCCCAGGAAATGAAAATTATAACATTTCCTGGAGTGGAAATCGAACCCACAACCTGTCGTGTTTACAGTCGCACGCTTGTGCCTCTGCGCCACGACAGGCTCTTGTTAACTTATTTTTGATAATTTTACTTATATCAGGATGTCAAATAGAACTAATGCTAACTAGAACGTGTATTTTTTATTTATTTTTTTTTTTTATGGATACCGGATGGCAAACGAGCAGAAGGACCGCCTGATGGTAAGTGGTTACCTTCGCCCATGAACATCTACAACACAAGAGATGTACTAGATGCGTTGCCAACCTAGAGGATTCAGATGGAAAGGGAGGATAATGAAGTAGTCCGCTATCGGAACCACCACATTTTGGGGAAAGGATGGGTAGGAAAGGGGAAAACCTGGCTTACATGCCATCGAACCGGAACACATCATAAGATATTTGGCGGTTCGTCTTTGACATGATAGTGGTCGCGAGCCAGACGGAGGACGAACCTCCTACCACCAAACAAAATGTATGCTACATTATACGTAAGAGTTTATGTCAAACACGTAGTAATATGTGTAATATTCGATATTTATACATTTCTAATACACTATCGTGCGTCTGAGTGGAAACGCGATTGGTTGTGGGTTAGATTCCCACTCAGTTAAAATTATTATATTAAAACTATTTTAATTTCTTCGCTCTGGTAAGATAAAGCGCGGCGTTGAACTCCACCAATCAACATGCTCTCTCAATTTCTGATAGAAAATCGAAAACTGAGTGTCACGACACTATTTTCTCTGACCACCATGCCATACAAAAAAACTTAAAAGCTTTATTTTCAGATTGAATCTACGATATTCTCAATACTTTAGTGATACTTGAAATAATACAATTCCGATACACTCTCATACTATCTGTATCAATGTTATTTTATCGTGTAAAATTCAACTAGATACATTCTCTAGTGTTCACTGAATCGATGTGTAGATCTAACATGAATCGACTTAACCGTTGTGAGAAAATCCAAACTACAAATGTACTACTGTATTTTTAGGTTTATTGCAATTTTTATAAAGGTATTAGGAATTGTTGTTGAATAAAAATGGAAACAATGCCTGAAGGTGAAATTGGTAGAATAAAGAACAGGTGATGTTGGTAGAAAATAAGTGACTGTTAATAACCATTGTAGGTTCGATTGCCATTTGAGGTAAAACAAAATGCAGCGGTGAGTTTCGCCACTAAAGGCACTCCAGTACTGTGCGGTTTCGAAGGAATTTCCTTCCACGTGCCACTGAACTGTGGAATGGCCTGCCTGCGGCAGCTTTTTCAGGTCGACCGGAAGTTGGTACCTTCAAAAAGCGCACCTACTACGCAGCGGCCGGCAACTCACCTGTAACTCCTCTGGTGTTACACGGGGCCGTGGGCGCCGGGGATCACTTACCATCAGGTGACCCGAACGCTCGTTTGCCTTGTCCTTTTTCATAAAAAAAAAATACGCAATGTTTCGATTTCGGGCTGAAAATAAAGAATTATGTTTCTTAACATTAGGTTTTCTCTGAGTATACTGCTGTGTGGGAAAAATCGTGAAGCTAAAAAAAGTTATACATATTTCTAATCTGCGTTAAGCTCTTTACTTAATGGTTTTAAAACGGGTGAAAACTAAAAAGTAAGTGTCTACAATAATATAATTTTGTGAAATCAGCAAATAATAAATAAAGTTTAATAAAAAAAACCGACTTCCAAAAAAAAGCCTTAATAAATACGAATCAATCAATCATTACGAATAACTCCAAAACTACTTGTCAAATCTTAAAAAAAAGTCAAAGTTTAAATGAGACCACACCAGAAGCACGACTAGTGGTCTGGTGTGATAATATAAAAAAGAAAACATCAAAATTGGTTCACTCACTAACAAGTTATTGTCAAGTTATAGTCATCCGTATTTCGTTATATATATCATATTTATTTTTCATATTATATTTATTTATTTTATTTTTTTATTATTCTTTGCTTTTTTTTTAAATTTTAATTCTTTTTTTTTAACTTAATTGCACTCAATATGAATCCCGCTACATGACATATACCCATGTTCACAGGTTGACGGAAAGAAATCTCTTCTAGAAATATGTCCACTTTTGTCCACTAATTTCTTAAATATTTTGTTTTTTTTTTGTAATTTATTAAGATCTATAAACATATATTCAGGTTATTTACACACATTGAAAAATACAGTGAAATTAAGAAACTCCTTCTTTTTTGAAGTCGGTTAGAAATAGAATTACAACGAAGCAACAATTACTTTAACGAAAATTTAGTTCAATTCAAAATGTCAAATATTATTTCAAGCGTTCATTCAACGTAAAACAAAATACCAGCTTGATTAAAACATAATAGGAACATATTGCTGTTCCAAATTTTATTTTAAAAAATATATTACAAGAATTATTGTTACAAAGGAATATAATATGTGTTTATATTACATTTGTTTTTTATTAAGCTTCACGCTTTATCCCGTATAGAATGGTAGTCAAAGAATTTATTGTCAAGACACTCCGTTCTCTAATTTCCACCCGAATTCAAGGCATTATGTGTTGAGTCAGGAGGTCAGGGGGTGTTAATTAGTAGAGTTAACGAAAGTAATTTAAATAAGAATAATCTTTTCTCCAAGTGGGATTCGAACACACAACCAATTTCGTCTGCATTTAGACATTAGACACTGTGCCATCGCGCCCAGGTAGATTTTCACATAAATAAATATATTCAGAAATTACTTCAAGTCTTTTGGTGGTAGGAGGTTCGTCCTCCGTCTGGCTCGCGACCACTATCATGTCAAAGACGAACCGCCAAATATCTTATGATGTGTTCCGGTTCGATGGCATGTAAGCCAGGTTTTCCCCTATCCCACCTTTCCCCAAAATGTAGTGGTTACGATAGCGGACTACTACATTGTCCTCCCCTTCCATCTGTATCCTCTAGGTTGGCAACGCATCTACAACGCCTCTGGTGTTGTTGATGTTCATGGGCGAAGGTAACCACTTACTACCAGGTGGTCCTCCTGCTCGTTTGCCATCAGTTATCCATAAAAAAAAAAAAAAAAAATTACTTCAAGTAAAAATACTCAACCTAACCGTTTATACAAAAATAAATTTCTCATAAATTTATTATCATAAATAAACCTCATTTGTAGTATTTGAGTTATTTACTAAACGTATATAAATAACATTTGAATTCTACTTTGTATTGTTGCTTTTATAAATCGTTATTCCACCAAATGACGTCATCGTCTTTGACGTCATCTTTATAAATGAGATTAATACAATACACGATGGTTATGAGTTCGATATCCGTTGAGGTAAATTCATATTTATATTCCTTTTTTAATCCATGTCAATAAAAGGAAACTGTTAGTACGTCTTTTGCTAGTGCTTCTGATGAGATCTCATTTAAATTTTGTTAATAACTGATGGGTAGTTTTTGAGTTATTCGTAATAGTTTTCGATGTCAGGTTTCTTTTTTTGTTAATTTTAGCTTCTTAACCCTGTTATTAATAACTTCTTATTCTTAATCTTTTCGCGCTTTGATAAGACCAAACACGTAGTTAAGTTACGTCACTAAAACTACAGTCTCTAAAAGGACTACTATTTCATTAATTTCTTCCTCCTGTCCTGGCCAAAATCTTATTTACCTTTTATGTTAAAATACGTCACTTGTACATTTTGTTTACTTTCTAACTAAACCGATTTTAAAAAATTGAGGATATAATTGATACTCAATACAAGTGTATTTTTTTATTTGTGTTTCGTTTCTCCGCTCTGGTATGACAAAGCGCGGCGTTAAATATCGATACTTAGCACGTAGAAAGCAGCGATCAATACTAGTAAGAAATACAAACACATTTTATGGTTTAATAACATATTAGGGATATTTACCTTCATATTAAGTAATTCACTTCATGGCTGATGAATCTAGATGAACAATAGCAAAATTAGCATATCTGTTATTTTTATAAAATATTTGTAAAATAATAATATAAAACAATAATAAATTAGGAGCTATTGCCCACAAGTCATACGAATTAACAATGTGTTTACACATTTGGTTGCTAGTATGAGCTTAAGCATGTTAATATACGAGTATACTCCTTCGTGGTACAGCGATATATATGTATATTGAAAATTATTTTTTTTTTTTTAACTTCACGCTGTATATATATAGCGGGGTAGGCAGAGGGAACCAGAGAACCTAGTATTAAGGCACTCCATTCTCTTTCAACATTTCCGTTCCCCACTTTCCGCCAAATTGAGGCATTGCGTGTTGAGTGGCGGAAATGAAAATACTAAATTTTATTATACCCACAACCCACAACCCACAACCTGTTGCGTTTACAGTCGCACGCTTCTGCCTCTGCGCCACGACAGGCGTCATTGAAACTTATTTAAAATGCAATCATTTCCCACCATGAAAATCAAATACACAACTATTATGTGTAGTCTCAATCTGCCACTGCGCCACGATAGCGTCAATTATAAATGTAAACCTCCAAAGCCTTTTTGAACTAAAATTCTCAAAATTAAAATTTTCATACATAGCTTTTTAAATAGAAAAATTTGCAACTTTCATACACGTTGAGTACTCGAATCGTTCAACAGTACTGGGAAATTTTACACATACATAGCTATACCTTTTCCACGTCAATTCACATCTCAAACGACAAAATCTAGGTAGCAAATATTTGAATTCTTTGATCTGTAATATATTTTAGAATTGAACGGTAAATTGCATTTTAATGTTTGTATAGTGTTTTACATACATACAGGGTAGGCAGAGGGAACCTAGTGTTAAGACACTCTGTTCCCCACTTTCCGCCGAATTGAGGGATTGCGTGCTGAGTGAAGGAACTCAACGCCGCGCTTTGCCTTCTTACCAAACCCAGGAAATGGAAAATTCCATTTTCTGGAGTGGGAATCGAACCCACAACCTATCGCGTTTACAGTGGCACGCTTGTGCCTCTGCGCCAAGACAGGCGTTTAGTGTTTTAATATTTACTAGAGTTCTCGTTGACGCGTTAACAACGCGTTGTCTATCAATGTATACGTCCCTTTATATAAACATGAATGCCAAATCATGGTAGTGTGTGTAACATTTATTTTATCAATTTAATATATTTTTTATGCATTATTTTAAAAAGATATTATCATTGTGCACTCCTTCGCTATATTAACTATAAGTGTACCAAGTTCCATTCTCCTCCGTCCTCTTCATTTTCGTAAAAAGGGATACAAAGATTTTGCTTCACGTATTTATATATAGATTGTATCGAATTTGAGATTAAAATGTTTAAAAAAATCTTATAAGTTTCAACTTTAATATAAAAAACTGGATACATATACACAATGCATATTTTTTTCTTAGATGAACCTATATTAATTATTCTTTTTTTATATGATAGCTAGTACTTCTGTTGTCATATTTATATTTAGTTTAGATCGGTGTAGTAGTTTTTGAGTTATTCGTAATTCATTTGAAGTCAGTTTTCTTTTGTTATTATATTAATTATCTTCTTACACAATTTATATGGTGTTAAAAAACAAAAGTACTTTTACAGATATAAATATATTTTATTTCTTTTGAAGAAATTCTCGTTAAAAGAACATAAAAGGCCAAGTATTATTAACTTAAAATATAACTATAATACACGTAACAATATAAAATTAATTGGTAAAAATTTACAAATCTGATGGTGGTTAGATGAGATATGACCAAACTCCATGATAACTCAGTGGTTGAAATGCTAAGGTTATTATGGGTTCACACAAAAGAGACAAATAAGTACAAAAACAATGTAAGCATAGGTTAGTTAAAAATTTGAATATAATCCTCAACTTCCCACCTTATAATAATAAATGTACTCCAGGAGACGACTGGTATTTCATTGAAATGATCTAAAAAAGCAGCTTCACGCTGTATCCCGCATATAGGAAAGTAGGTAGAGGGAACCTAGTGCTAAGATACTCCGTTCCCCACTTTTCACCCAACTGAGGCATTGCGTGCTGAATGGCAGAACTCAACACCGCCCTTTTGCCTTGTTACCAAATCCAGGAAATAAAAAAATATATTTTTCCTATTTGAAAATTCTTCACTTTTATGATTGACAAACATACGCCGAGGTTTGTTTAACCAAATCGAGTTAGCGTTTCCATAATATATTACGTATTCCTTCAAATAACTTTGATAGCTACAGCCATGTCTATAACTATCCATTATTTATAGTTCAATTCTATGTAGTTAGAATAGAACGACAATTCTTTTAAATAATACCAGCTGTCTCTTAGGGTATGAACACAATAAAAATCACAAAACACAAATATTATACAATAATATAATTTCAACTTACAACACAAATTTCTTAAGCTCAGGACAATCTATCAGATCCTTTGATATTAAAGATATTACAATTTTGTTATCATAACATAGTGACATAGAAAAGAACTAGGTAAAAACTTACCTTATTTAATATTGTTTGTCTGTAACAATTCTTGTTTTAATATGAACTACTTTTCACGTGCTAAGTGGAGGAGTTTAAACTCGTGCTTTGTCTAACCAGACTGGATAAATTAAAATACTAAAATATAATTAGGATATAACTAATATATATATATACATGCATGAAGAGGTTAATAACTGTGGACGAGGCGAAAGAGGTTTCTTTTTTTTTTTTTTTATGCATAACGGATGGCAAACGAGCAGAAGGACCACCTGATGGTAAGTGGATACCTTCGCCCATGAACATCTACAACACCAGAGATGTTGTAGATGCGTTGCCAACCTAGAGGATACAGATGGAAGAGGAGGAGGAGGAGGTATGCAGGGACCGTAGCGTTTGGCGCCCCGTTCTCTCTGACTACCCCGTTAGGGATAAGGGTGAAATTAAGTAAGTAAGTAAGTATATATATATATATTAGCATGACTTACTAGAGATCACTGGCCAATGCAACTTTGTATGAAGTTGAAATTTGTATGAAGAACAAACAAAGAAGATTTAAATTAAGTAGAAACCTTCACATAAAACCAACATAAGAACTTAATGTCTTTAGAATTACTCTCATAATTCTAGAACAATTAAATGAAAATTTTAGAACTATCTCTTAGATTGACAAGAGCTCAAAATTAAAAAAAAAAACAAACATCTTACCTAATATGGCAACATTACTATTTATCAATTACCTGTACATCGAATATTTACAATAATTAGTGTTTAAATATTTTCTTTAATTTTTCATAAATTGAAATTTGATTACATTAAAAATATCAGTCTTAAGACTTTATAAAATTCAAAACAGTTTCAATCCACCGCAATTGACGTTGTGCTGTTATAAAATTTAAATTTCAAACTATATTATGCAATTACTTCGCACTGTAGAGAAAGAGAGAGGGAGTGTGAAAGATAGAAGAAAATAAACCTTTGAAAACACTTGAATCTTAAAACTACACCATAATAGAAATCAAAAATTTTCAAGGCAAAAATATTTTGAACGGGTAAATCACTTTTATTAAATGAAACTATTTTAACCGGATTAATCGCGTATATTTTAGTATTCGGAAATACATTTTTGGAAACCAGACGTTTCGAAAACTTTACAGTAGTCCGTGGTCACAGGTAGACCTGTCTACCTGTGACTATATGTGTGTCTATATGTGTAATAATTGCGAAAATCAAAGAGCTCATTAAATCATTTTTAAATATTTTGGACCTGATTTTTTTAAATATTTACAGTAGTCTGTGGTATAGACCGCGTTATAATTCGACACCTTAAAAAAAATATAAACATTAACTTCAAATTTTCCAATCAGGTTCCAATTTGTAAAATATATATATAAGGATTTCGTTTAAAACATTCACTTTTAATAAATTTATCTACTTTACTGTTGTTATTACAGTAAAAAACTGTATTTGTGATGTTAAATATCACCGCTAACAAGCTGTGAGTGTTGGTGAAACTGCATTACTTGAAATAAATTGAAATATTTCATTTATTAAGTAAAAGTAAATATTTAATAGCAAATTTTGTTTGATTGAAAATATATTTCTCATTTTATAAATTTGTATCAATAAAGTTTTAATTAAAACTTTGATGAAAATATTAAAAGTTACTTGGTATCAAATTACTTTTTATATAAATAACTCAAACTTCAAAGTTATTATAAATTTTGAAAACCCGTTTCAAAAATTTTTACGTAACGGAAATGGAAAATGGAAACTATATGGTAAAAATGTCGTTATGACATAATTTTAAGTAAAAACTACCCTCTTCTTTGGTCTTTCTCTTTCCCGTTATTATTCAGTGAAGCTTTGTAAAAATATTTCTTTAGAATATTTACAACTTTATATTTCGATATTCGAATCCGTTGCGTGTAAATTACAGCATCAGTACTTAATTAATAAAAATTTTCTTCTTTTTCAACATTCATTAATATTAATAGAGATATAATTAAACACAAATATAATTATTAATTTTTCATATGATTTGAGAAATTGTGAGTTTGAAAGAAATCATTATTAACAATTACAATTCTTCTAGAAACTCATCTAGAAACTTCTTTCCACTTTCTGGTTTCTAGTTTCTAGTGGAATTTCCATTTTTTATTTTTTTTCCGGACAAAATAAAAATTAAAGAATAATTATATATAACACTTGCTTTAAAAATACTTTTCAAACATATTACTTAGACAGAACACACTGAGGCTTATATGCAGAAGCGTGAAACAAAATCCGTTATAAAAATTTGATAATCCATATAATATATGAAATATTTAAAACCACTTTATTATAGAAACAATATATTTTAAAGTTTTATTCACTTTTAACTATATCACTAACACTTGTAGTTATTTTAAATGTCTTCACATTTTGGTTTCTAAGCAATCTTCAATATCTCACCTGCACTCTGTGTCGCTCGATGCTTGAATTGTGTTTGTTTCAACGGATTTCACTGAAGTCGGTTTTGCTTCTTGAGATGAATTCACTATAAAAAGACATAATTTAGTGAAAGATCTCCTATAAGACATTTTTACGTCTGTCGTGGCGCAGAGGCACAACCGTGCTATTGTATACGCGACAGGTTGTGGATTCGATTCCCACTCCAGGAAATGTTTCATTATCCTGGGCTTGGTAACTAGGCAAAGCGCGGCGTTTAGTTTCGCCACTCAGCACGCAATGCCTCAACTCGGCGGAAAGTGGGCAACAGAGTATCTTAACACTAGATTCCCTTTGCCTATCCTGCTATATGCGGAGTACAAGCAAAAAAAAGAATTTTTTACGAAATATTTTTTTTACAGCTTCACGCTTTTTTCGCAAAGAAAAGTCAGTCAGATAGAATCTTAAGTCAAGACACTACGTAAACCACTTTTCGGCCATAATCGAGACATTTCACGTTGAGTTTCGGAGCTCAACGCAGCACTTTGTTAAATATGTTAATTCAGTTCATAATAATAAGATACTTGTAGAATCCACTCGAAATAATCATTAAGTTGCATCAAGCAAGTTTTAATACTTATGAAAATTAAAATAATTAAAAATATTTCGAGTTAAAATTGAAATCTCCACAAGTATAATTAAGCAATACAGAAACAATTAAAACTTTGTTTCTCTTACTCGGCTTGTTTTTTAACTCTTTATAAGTTGGGTAATTATTGATATTAACTACGTATTGTATCCCGTGCTTGAAGTAAGCACAGGACAAAAAAACCTAGTGGTATATTATTCCGTTCTCCTTCAGATTATATGTTCTCTAAGACATATAATAAATTGTAACTTCTCGCTTTGTTCCACATAGTAGGGTAGCTAGAGAGAAACTAGTGTCTAGACTCGCCATTCTCTACTTTCCGTCCGAAATCGAAACATTGTGTGCATCGCCACTTAGGCGAAACTCAACGCCACGCTTTATCTTACCAGAGTTATATAGCCCACAACTAATGTACAATCACCTCAAATGATTCTACTTATTATTTATTAAAAAAAACAGAAAACCAACTTCAAATAAAATTCAATAAAAAGTAAAATTACGAATAACTCAAAAACTAATCCTATGTTTACTAAAATTTAATGGACCACATCAAAAGCATATCACATAAAAAAGAATCATGAAAATTGGTACATCAGTAAAACATTTATATTAAAAAACAGTTGAATATTTTTTTTTAATTTTACGCTGTATCCCGCATATAGTAGGGTAGGCAGAGGGAACCTGAGAACCTAGTGTTAAGACACTCCGTCCTCTTTCAAAAAAATCCGTTCCCCACTTTCCGCCAGATTGAGGTATTGTGTGTTGAGTGGCGGAACACAACGCCGCGCTTTACCTTGTTACCAAACCCAGAAAATGAAAATACTTAATTTCCTGGAGTGGGAATCGAACCCACAACCTGTCGCTTATATCACTTCCTTTTCTGAAGTCGGTTAATAGTAAATACTCACATCTATATACATTATCACGATCCACTACACTATAATGGGCGCTACTATTCTGCATATTCACGCTGACTGGCGACGGTGAGGGTGTAGGCGAGTGCCTGCAGTGTGACCGCGGGTAGGAGAGCTCGGGCATTTGAGCCAAGTTGAGCGGGTTACGATTGTTTGTGTTGTAGATTGTTGGATATATCTCTGGTATTTGGTCTACTGGTAGCTGTTTTTGGGAATTGTTGAGTTATTAATATTTAGTAATATGAATCTAGTTAATTTTGAATCTAAAAATTTGAACAAGATGGTCTCCGTAAAGCTATTGGCTTGGAAGACAATTTAGCTAAGATAAATAAGAAACAAATTGAGGCAAAATTTGAAGCATAAGTTGTTGTACTCTAAATTTAGATATTATTTTTCTTATAAAAAGAATTATAAGTGAGTCTATTAATACATCATTTTTTGATTTAATTTTCTCTAAAATGAGAGAATATAATACGCCACATTAATAAAGAATACCCACAAAAATAATTATTGAAAATGAATATACTTACCAAACCACTAGTATTCAATGGCAAAGAATTTTTATACTTCAACCAATTTTCATACACTTTGTCATAAGGCCTGCATTCATTGGGGCCAACGTTGGTCATCAAATTTGCCCCCAAGCCTTGCATTGGCATATTATGCATTGGCATTTGGACATTATACATTGGCCTTATTTGAATATTTCGTGGATCCGTTATATCGAAATGGCGTTCGTATTTGGTCTCATATTTTTCAGAATCTTTCGATAGTAACGGCCGTATTGAACTGTAGTCAGTGGCAGACGATTTGTTGGAACAACTATCGCTTATTTTACCTTCTATAGGTATTATGTCGGGGTTTTTATCTGAAATATTTGAATATATTAGATGTCTTACTTTTGTAATTATTTAGATGGGGAAAATTTGGGGAATTTAGTCACAGTGTCTGTTTAAAAATAGTTTGGGTCGTCCCAAATCTAGAACCACAATCAACACAACAACTACATAGAGGTATTTTTATTTAAATACACCTAGAATTAATATTTTAAGTTAAAATATACTCGTATAGGATTATTTATAAATTATTGTTAAAAATATTTATCCATAATTAGTTATTTTCATATAGTGTTACTGCAGTAATAACCATATTCATTTTATTTTTTTTAAATAAAATTTTACACTTTATTATTATTTAAATTTTGATTCTTTAAAACTTGACTTATAAAACTTCATACATATATACATACTCTACACACTGTATCCCGCATATAACAGGTTAGGCAGAGGGAACCTAGTGTTAAGACACTCCGTTCCCCACTTTCCGCCGAATTGAGGAATTGCGTGCTGAGTGGCGGAACTCAACGCCGCGCTTTGCCTTGTAACCAAACCCAGGAAATAAAAAATTCCATTTTCTAGTGTGGGAATCGAACCCACAACTTGTCGCGTTTACAGTCGCACGCTTGTACCTCTGCGCCACGACAGGTGCTTATAAAACTAAGGGATATTAATCTATCTACGTATTCTCAAAGAGAGTCTAGTTTATACATTTTTGAATTTCTAATATTTTTTGAACCAATATATTATATAAATTTATAAAGTGATCTTAGAAAACGTAACTTACCCAGACTATCAACGCTTTCACACTCCTTGGCTCCAGTTAAAGGCGTATTAGATATTTCATCTTGCATTCGTTTAGATTTATCGTTCTTTTCTACAAAATGAATTACTTTTATATTGTACTCAATATTGAAATAATTCGAAACAAATCCTAAATTATTTTTTTATCTTTTTGATATAATTATTTTCACTACCTTCTTTATTTTACGCCAACTTAGAAAAAACTGAAATAGGCCTAGCACAGGCTATGGGATCCAACACTCAGATTGGCCATATAATTAAATTTTAGAACAACAATTATCAATAACAGTAGCCCGTTAAAAAGTGATTCTAGTAAATTTAAATTAACACATTAATATGAAATCTACTCATTACTAGATGTCAAATACACAAAGACTTACATATAATATTTTAAACACAATAATAATTAATTTAGTTTTTTTTTTAGCTTCACGCTGTATCCCGCATATAGCAGGTTAGGCAGAGGGAACCTGAGAACCTAGTGTTAAGACACTCCGTTCTCTTACAACAATTCCGTTCCCCACTTTCCGCTGAATTGAGGCATTGCGAGATGAGTGGCGGACCTCAACGCCGCGCTTTGCCTTCTTACCAAACCCAAGAAATAAAAATACTAAATTTTACATTTCCTGGAGTGGGAATCGAACCCACAACCTGTCCCGTTTATAGTTGCACGCTTGTGCCTCTGTGCCTCGACAGGCGTATATATATATAATTCATTTAGTTAAAGCTAAATGATACTTTAAAAACTTACCATCTCTCTTATGGCAATACTTCCAACAGAAGATAAAGGCAGATACTGTAGTAATAGTAGCTATAACCGCTATAGAACATAGTACAGTCACTAAAACTGTCGTCAACTCCACTCTTACTGGCACATTTGCTACAATATTAAAAGAAATAAAAATTCTAAATGGTCTCATAGATTGGTTTAGAACAGCTAATCGTAAATTGGCCTAAGCTGTTTTCACAATTGATTTTAAAGCTAAGGTGAAGGTCTTGGATTTGATTCCCGAGTCGGACCACATGAGATAAGTAAGAAATGTTTAAAATTGGTATCCAGATTTAAGTATATATTTGATATATAAAATTTAGAAATTTATGATAAAATGGAATACTTTTGGAGTTGTAAATAATTTACCTATTTTATACGTAACAAAAATTTATTGCTTTTTTAATGGATGATCCAATTTTAATGATTCATTTACATATGATAGCTAGTGCTTCTCATATGGTCGTATTTGCATTTATTTAAAATCTCAATTTATTTATTTATTTATTTATTTATTTTTAACTTCACGCTGTATCCCTCATATAGCAGGGTAGGCAGAGGGAACCAGAGAACCTAGTGTTAAGATACTCCATTCCCTTTCAACAATACCGTTCCCCACTTACCGCCGAATTGAGGCATTGCGTTTTAAGTGGCGGAACTCAACGCTGCGCTTTGCCTTGTTACCAAACCCAAGAAATGAAAATACTAAATTTGACATTTCCTGGAGTAGGAATTGAACCCACAACCTGTCGCGTTTACAGTCGCACGCTTGTGCCTCTGCGCCACGATTGATTTGATTTGATGTCAATTTATTATTTTTGTTAAAATTTTAACTAAAATTTAACAAATCACCAAACCAAAACCTAAACTGAAATCTTAGCTTAATTTAACTAACACTAATATAACAACAACATACAAATAAACAACAGACCTGTTTGCCGTTGAGGATGCTTTAGCAAACTAGACGACAATGTGAACGGTTCACTAAATCCCTTCTGATTGTATGCACGTACGGACAAACCGACTGCGCCGGTTAATCCCCATACTACGAATTGGGGATCATCGTTGCTTATATTACGTTGAAGAGAGCCTGTTGCTATATCGTAAACCTATTTGGATGAAGAATTTTTTGTAAAAATTTTAAAAGTAGGTTGTGTTGTTGGGTATATCTCTTCTTAGCCTCAGCTAATTTATTTTAGTATTCTTTAAATCTTGTATTATATTTGGCCAAATTACTTAACCAATTGTAAATTGTTGCGGGTTTAAATTCATTTAAGGTCAACATTTTATAAAAACCCTAGTATTTTTCTATATATATATTTTTTATTCCTTTTTTATCTTCACGCTGTATCTCGTATATAGGGGGGTAGGCAGAGGGGAACCTGAGAACCAAGTGTTAAGACACTCCGTTCTCTTACAACAATTCCATTCCCCACTTTCCGCCGAATGGAGGCATTGCGTGCTGAGTGGTGGAACTCAACGCCGCGCTTTGCCTTGCTACCAAACCCAGGAAATGAAAATACTAAATTTAAAACTAACATTTCCTGAAGTGGGAATCGAACCCACAACCTGTCGCGTTTACAGTCGTACGCTTGTGCCTCCGCGCCACGACAGGCGTTATGTATTGATAGATTATTTCCAAATATTAAAAAATACTTCTTTTTCAACACATAATACGTTTTCATAAATACAATTTATTAACATTAATATGTTAATGTTACAGTCCATGGATTTATATATTTTTAATTAGAATACAGATATTCTGCCCATTTAAGGATATCCGGTATTAAATTTCGGCTTAGCATTTTACCTAAAGGACCAATAAAATATTACAGAATTTCAAAATTATCGTAAATAACTTATTATTATAAAATTTAGCCATATAAATACTATTCATCTTAAATCACATGACAATTTTAATTGAAAAAATAACCAACCTGCAATAGAAAAGACTGTCGCAATCCTCCATTTTTTTAATTGAAAAAATAACCAACCTGCAATAGAAAAGACTGTCGCAATCCTCCATCATGTCCTCGGATACAGGAAAGCCAGAGAGACTCATGTGTTACGTTCGTTATTACACAGTTCTTAACGGATGACGGTTTTTCTAAAACAAAATTATAACTGTACTTACTATAAAGTATACTTTACATTTTTTTGATTTATTTAATATAGGAATAGTTTTTATAGACAAAAAGAACTTAAAAATTGTAAAAAAAAATATCACAAATAAAGTTTTCACTAAAATTTAAAAAATATTTTAAAATATTGTTTTTTCTATAAATATTATATTTGTTGTAACCTTTGTATGGAGAAGAAATGCAAAACGAAAATATTTTATATTAATGTATTACAATATATAAAATTAATGAAATAAATGTTACACACTATAATCCACTATTACACTACTTTCGCACAAAATAACATACACGAAGCTAAGATAACGCGTTATTAACGCATTATGTTACGTATGTTTTTTATAACACTTACTCTCAGTCTTAGTACTCTACTATCAGTTGTCTTAAGCGATTGTATGAAGTAATAACATCTATAGCCTTTACATATATTTTATATGTATAAATGTGTTTTTCTCGCGTAATATTCATCTAGTGAGAAATAATAATTATAACCAATGTTAACAAGGTATACACTGATATAACTTCGGGTATAGCTCAAATTTTTGGGAATTTTTTAAACATTTGCCATATATTTTAGTAATAGTAGTAGTTTATTACTCCTAAGCGCAATAAAAGTTGAAAATACCTATAATTTGACATATAGTTACCAGCAGGCAGTATATGGAACAAGCAAGGCGCCTCTTGTCTACCCACGGTGTTGGTACCCGCGCACTGCACCCAGCCGTAGTCCGCTGAACTGTTCACCACGTACAGGTATCTACCTAAACAACCAGGCAGGTTATAAATTATCTTAATTCTATTCTTCTCTAATAAGTACATTCTTAAATGAAAAACTTTTGAATGAAAAAAATTGATTCCTTTTTTTTTTATAAAAATTTTTTTTTTTTTTTTTTTTTTTTTATGGATAACGGATGGCAAACGAGCAGAAGGACCACCTGATGGTAAGTGGATACTTTCGCCCATGAACATCTACAACACCAGAGATGTTGTAGATGCGTTGCCAACCTAGAGGATACAGATGGAAGAGGAGGACAATGTAGTATTCCGTTCTCGGAACCACCACATTTTGGGGAAAGGATGGGTGGGAATGGGAAAACCTGGCTTACATGCCATCGAACCGGAACACATCATAAGATATTTGGCGGTTCGTCTTTGACATGATAGTGGTCGCGAGCCAGACGGGGGACGAACCTCCTACCACCATTTATAATTTATCTAATGTCGCGTATTTGGCAATACATTTTTGGAAACTCGACGTTTCGAACACTTTAAAGTAGTCCGTGGTCAAAGATAGACTGAGTCTACCGTATTTTCGAATACTAAAATATACGCGATTAATCCGGTTAAAATAGCTTATCCTGCATTAACTTTTACTAATATAAGGAAAAAAAAATTATAAAAAATCAGTTTATCGAAAATATTCTATATTCTCGCCTTTTATAAAAATAGTTATTTTTGAATTATATTTATATATTTATTTTAGAATAATTCAAATGAAATTTAACTGAAGTTTATAATATTTTATATTTTATGTTTTTACCAAAAATATTTAAATTATTATTTTAGAAACGATGACAATATCTCACCGAGAGTGCTCTGTGCGTGCATTGCTTGCGAATTTAGTTCCAGCTTCGAATGTGTAGTACTGTTGAGCCACCATTGGTATGTCATAGGCTCCTATTAAAAAAAGAAACATAGAAATAAGTGTTTTGGCACTATTATCTCTTTTCACAAATAGGCAGAAAATAAAATATAAAAATAACAGGAAATTTAAAATTCAATGGAGTAATACTTTTACTTAACGTAACTTTTACTTGTAAAATATTATTACTATTTATTAACTACTACTATTTAAATATAATTCTAGTGATCGAATTATAAAGGTTCAATATTTTTTTTCATTTTAAACTTCATGATTTCATATATTGATAAGTATTGAGCAATTTATGACAGGGTGTACCACAAGGTTTTATACTTGGCTACTAACTCTTTCAACGTATGAAGATTAATTTTTAACCATTTAAAATCATTAATATTTCTTTGAAGCTACGCTATTCCGATAACACCTTCGTCATTAGATAATAAGCTCACATCTTGCTAAAGAGAAATTTCTATATGATTTTCTACAAATATTCGTGTTAATTGTAAACATTCAAAATAATACATACTTGAGGATTTGCATCTAATTCACAATCTATTTCAACTGTTTCTCCTCGAGCCGCTCGTAATGCCATTGGTTGTGATGACTTACACGCCGGTGTATCTAAATAAGAACAACATTTAAATATTACCTTTCTGATAAGTAAAAAGTATGAAATTAACTTCCACATCTCGATAAGTTCATTATAATATATTTGATACTGTGAAGTCTTCTATGTTCGTTAAATTGTAACGATCAGTTTTAACTGAGTAGTAAAGTAACAAAACGAAGATATAATAAACTTAAAATGCAATCATTAATATACGTAATATATAAATATTAATATAATAGGAGGCATCGCTCTTATTTATAATTTTTTTTTTTGTTTTTTTACCAGAGAGCCTAGTGTTAAGACACTCCATTCTCTTTCAATAATTCCGTTCCCCACCTTTTGCCGAACTGAGGCATTGCGTGTTGAGTGGCAAAACTCAACGCCGCGCTTTGCCTTGTTACCAAACTCAAGAAATAAAAATACTAAATTTTACATTTCCTGGAGTGGGAATCGAACCCACAACCTGTCGCGTTTACAGTCGCACGCTTGTGCCTCTGCGCCACGACAGGCTAACTTAAAGCTAACTTAACCTGTTAAAATAACTTTAAACCCGATTTTTATTGGTAATTGAATGTTTAAAAGTATTATTCAAATATTTACCTTATTTTTTGAAAGAAAGAAATATCCTTATCACTAATATCAAATACATACTAACATTTGACATCTAATTGTAAAGGTTGACTCGAGCCCTCCCCTAGAGCGTTTCTTGCGACGCACACATAGTCTCCTGCGACACGCCTTGAAATACGCTGAAGTACTAGACTTTGGTTTGCTACTACTACACCTCCACCGCCTTTTACTGGTGTACCCTGTTGGGGATAACAATTAAGATTTATATTTAATCAAGTGACTTAAAAAAAGTAATTATATATAACTTTTTACTGGGTGAGCCAATTTTGATGATTTTTTTTATTTATAGTGTTAAGTGTAGTTTCATGTGGTTTATTTTAAATTTAATAAATATTTGGCGAGTAATTTTTGAGTTATTCTTAATAATTATACTGTTTAGTGCATTTTCTTTGAGTCACTAATGTTTTTTTTTTGTTGAAATCTGAATTATTTTGATTTCATATATGTTTTTTAAGTGGCACACATTTCTCACATTTGCTATTGTAATTAGAAAGAACCTAGGACTTAAAAGTCAAAGTCAAAGTCAAAGTCAAATAATTTTATTCAAAATAAGAATTCAAAATAAGAGTTACAAGCTTCATTTTTTGAACGTCAAATAATTTACCACCGGTTCACTAAATTTAATGCCTCAGACCTGAGAAGAACCGGCGCAAGAAACTCAGCGGGACTTTTTTTTTTTTTTTCCGTTCAAACATTCCGTTTTCCGCTTCCCACCCGAATATGATACATTGCGTGGATTTCGAACCCACAACTTCAGACATATTAATTATAACTCGACTTTATCCCGCAAAACAACTTAGACAGAAAGAACCTAGTTTCTCACTCCGTTTGCTACTTTCTGCCCAATTTCAAGACATTTCGTTTTAAGTAGCGGAACTTAACGCCACGCTTTATCTTACCAGAGAAATGAAAACAACTTAAATATCTTTCCCTAAGTGGGAATAGAACCCACGACCGATCGCGCTTACAGTCAAACTGTCCCACTGTGCCATGATTGCCTCATAAAATCATTAATAAATAATAAAAACTACTCAACTCAGAACAGTATTTAAATTTATTATATTACCTTTATTAGATTCCTAATGGACATGAATAATGCATGGCTTTTAATACCTAATCTATTAACGTTAAATCAATAGCTGAAAATCAGATTTGATCTAACGTAATTGTTTGACAATTAAATGAACGATACTATAAATGAACGAGGCTATCGTGGCGCAGTTGCAGCGTATGAGTGTAAACGCGATGGTTATTGGGTTCGATTCCCGCTCGGACCAAAAAATATGTAAGACGTAAAGAATTGAAAGCGGCAGTCTTTCAAATTTAAATGTGTTTTTAAACGTTTAAAGTTTCCAAACTGAGATTTTGATATGAAAAATATTAAATACGAGTATATAATAACGTTGTTACAGCTTTTCGTTTCGTGTCAAATAATGCAATGTCTTGTAATCCAGATTCAACATTTAGTTTAATATTTAATACGCAAGCAAAGAAAGGTGAAAAACAAACTCGCTGTAAACCATACAAATACAGACTGTCGATTTGATTCTATACGGCTCATATTTTAATTGTTTTCATATCTTTGCTCTTTTAAGTCAAAGCGCGGCGTTGAGTTCCGCCCCTTAACACACAATGTCTTATATTCAAACTGAAAATAGCTAACGGAGCGTCTTGATACTAGGTATGAATACTTTGGTTACCCTTCAAAAGAAAGCTTGAAGCTGTTTTTTCATAAATAATTAGTAATATTTGGTATACTTACATTATGGGTGAAGTAAACATGAGTGTGCCAAGGGTTGGCCCGCACCATGCAGTCCAAGTATACGTCTGAACCTTCCACAACTCTAGTGGCATCCAAATTGGCACCCAATTCTAATTTCACGACTGGCAAATCTATAGAAAAAGATATGTTATTATGCTTTTGTCATAAAATTTTATTTAACAATGACATTCTTACTGGCAATGCCAAACCGATTTCAACTGAAATATACTAAAAGATTAAATTATTACGAATAACTCCAAAACTACTCGTCAGATCTTAATGAAATTAAAATGGAACCACATCAGAAGCACTAGCTTTCAAATAAAAAAGGAATCAATTAAAATACAAATACAAAATACATATACAAAATAATTTATAACTTTCATTGTAAGATTTTCTGTTAGATTGTGATTGGAGCCTTCCTTTAAGCAAGAAATGCCTGTATTAGAATTACCCGCTCTTCCACAACAAATATTATAATATAATTTAATTACAATATAATTGCTATTTGTATATTTGTATATTGTATTTGTTGTATTGTGTGAGTGTGTGTGTATGTGTATGTGTATATGTGTGAATGTTAGTGTGGGTGCGTGCGTGTGTGCGCGCGTGTGTGTACGTGTGAGAAAGTATGTTCGCCGAGTAAAAATATACAGTAACACATATTAAAACCGACCGAATTTAGAACGTCCTGTTTTTTGGAAGTCGGGTAAAAAAATATGTCATTACACATTGTTATAGTATTTTATTTAATATTGTAAGACTGACTATATTAATATTTCACAATTTTTAATAAAGAAACTTTTGAACGCCTGTCGTGACGCAGAGACACAAGCGTGCAACTGTAAATGCGACAGGTTGTGGGTTCGATTCCCACTCCAGGAAATGTTAGTATTTTCATTTCCTGGGTTTGGTGACAAGGCAAAGCGCGGCGTTGAGTTCCATCGGCGATCGGAGTGCCTTCACACTAAAGATAAAGAGATTGTCTGCCCTGGTATATGATAAAGCATGAAGCTAAAAAATCCCACGAGTCGAACTTGAAACTGTTGGGACTCAAACATATTACAGCTAGTAAAACATCTATTAAAGATTTTCTTAATATATATTGTTCCGATCAACCCTAACTCTTAAAACAATAACATTATAGAAAACCAATCGCAAAAAAATGTCATTTACTTTAAAAACCTATTCAAATGAACTCTATTTCGAAATGGAGCCCATTTTGTATAGTTGCAAGTAAAATAAAACCGAAAAAATCTTTTCAATTCACTCACTCTATAGATAGATCCTAAAATGACTGGACTAATCAAGAAATGTCTCTGTATGTCTTTTTCATGTAGCTTCTCTGAAAGCTTGTTAAGAATGCTTTTTGCATTTATTGTTAGTTGTTTGGATAACGTCATTTATATTCAGTATTTTAAGGCTTTTCTGATATTGTATTTCTGTTATGTGCTTCTACATAACTTTTTACTGGATGAACCAATTTTGATGATTCTTTTTTTATATGATAGCTACTGCTTTTGTTGTAGTCACATTTAAATTTTGTTAAGATCTGACGAGTAGTTTTTGAGCTATTCGTAATATTGTTATTTTTTTGTGTATTTTATTTGCAAAACGTTTTGTTCTTTTATTAAAATATTTATTATGTATTAAGTAATAATAAAAGCCTTTATTTCAGAGAACTTTACAAATAACTAGTTAACTTATTAATATGATACATCGACATCGACAACTTTCTCTTTGCCCTGTTTTGGCAAAGGCCTCCTCCAATTCCTGCCATTCTAATCTACTCTTTGTTTTTCTTGTCCATAAATTTCCTGCTATCCCTTTTATCTCGTCTTCCCAACGTCTAAACTGTCTTCTCCCCCCTCTTCCTTTTCCCGTCTCTTTGGTACCAAAAAATAATAGACTTATTCCATTTTTATTATCATTTATTATTATTATTTTCCCCAAAGTGAGAATTGAACCATCGTACTCACAGCTTATTACTTCCACTGCGTCACGATGGCCTCATACTATAATATTCTATTATTTATGCATTTTAATAGAATATTACTTTAATATTAGATATTTTAAAAGTAAAATATAAATAGACCCCTTTTAATCAAATATTCATTAGTTGTAATGAACTTGGATACTTGAAGCTTTCAAAAGCTTTTTCTATGAACTTTAGTTTATAGCGTTTTTTTTCTAAATGGTGGCAATGGCTCCAAGTTACTCGTAAGAAAAAGATTGTACTATTCTGTAGACTAATTTTACAACACGGTTTTTTTGCATATACCTTACATTAGATTCTTTAATATGATATACCTTTAAATTATAAGTATAATCCCAGATGCCAGTCACAGTGCAAAAATCAAAATATTAAAATATATATATTATTCAATATTTTCATTTTCTCGTTATGGTAACAAGGCGAAACGCGGCGTTAAGTTCCGTCACTCAGCACGCAAGGCCTTAAATCGGCGAACAGTCCCTGTATCCTGCTATATGCGGGATATAATATGAAGTTAAAAAAAGAAAAAAATATTTAAACAACATACGTTGTATTTCCAATTTGAAGCCATCTTCATGAGTAGAGTGGGGTAGCGATGGTTGAGACGCCCTACAAGAGAGGACTCTCCCAGCATCTTCGATTACTGGCACAAATGTCAGTGTACTCCGTGTTACATTACCATCTGGCGATACCTGTTAGAAAAAGGATTCTATAAATATGTGTTTTTCATCTTTTCAGATTTCATAGCTTCAGTTTTACGCTTTAAATATTATAACGTTGAATCGAACCCCGTACCACGTATTTTACGGTCCAAAACATTAGTTATTAGTCCTATAGTATTAAATGTCCATTTATTAGTAATATGTACCTATATCTCTCCACTATGTCAAAACAAACCGCGGCGTTAAGTTCCGCCACTCAACACACAATGTCTCGAATTCAATCTTAATACTAGGTTCTATGTGCTTACCTTGCTACGAATATATGCATAAGAATAAAGCTAAAAAATATTTTTTTTTCACTTACACGTTCCTTAACACTATTCAGTTTAGTCCCTCCTTTCCACCAAGATATGTTAGGTTTTGGCCGGGCTCCAGCTGCAGCGCAGGTCAACTCAGCGCTTCTACCTGCTACCAGTGGCCTGGCTCCGCCCAGCAGACGTACCCACAGTGGACGTACTGAGGACAAGAGATTGTATTGAATAATGTACTAAAAGTTAGTTAAATCCAGCGATAATTAAAAAAAGATGGTACATGATAAGAGCCTGGTCAAAAATCGTTATTAGAATTTTATAAAAATATTTCAATATTAATATGTGGTATTTTTTTGTGATTTGCCTGTATTTCTCTTTTTCACATTTTTTTCGTGTTTCATGTTTATTTATTACGAAAACTATGCTAAGGCAGGTGTATGTAATTTGGCATACTTAAATTTTAAACATAGAAAATGTGGTAAAAGCATTGACTTTCACTTTTTGCTCTGGTTATATTGATAACCAGACAAAAAATTTCCCCGAGAGGAAACGAACCCGTAGCTGTAAATATAAGCGAAATATGAACTGAAGACAGCTCATTCAATGAAAAATATAAACATTTATTTTACCACGTAAAATCAACAAATATTACATTTGACGTGTTATGATTTTGCTGAAATTCAGAATTTATGACAGCCTTTGAAATCTGTTTACGTGTCAATTTTAATAAGCGTTTCAGGTAATCGGGTTAAATTAGCGTATAGTTGACAAGTGCTTAGAATGATTTCATTTGACAGTGAATATAACTTTAATAATTAATTATTACAATTTTGATAAACGCCTGTCGTGGCGCAGAGGCAGAAGCGTGCGACTTTAAACGCGACAGGTTGTGGGTTCGATTCCCACTCCAGGAAATGTAAAATGTAGTTTTTCATTTCTTGGGTTTGGTAAAAAGGCAAAGCGCGGCGATGAGTTCCACCACTCAACACGCAATGCCTCAATTGGGCGGATTGTGGCGAACGGAATTGTTGAAAGAGAATGGAGTGTCTTAACACTAGGTTCTCAGATTCCCTCTGCCTACCCTGCTATATGCGGGATACAGCGTGAAGTTAAAAAAAAAAAAGATTTGATCACTTAGGTAGAACATGTACTAGACATGACTTATTTTCTTAATGTTCTTAACCTAATGTAAATATCATGAATATAAATCCTAAGACTACTTTCCATATATAGTATGGAATAATTGAATGTTGATCTCTCAGTTCCGAAGATCTTTCATTTATGAGATATTCCAGATCTTTAATTTTTATATGTTAACGGAAACTGCTTATCATACTGAATATTTTATGCTAAGACAGTAATTTTTTCTTATAATTTAGCTAGTTCATTAAAAAACATTTTTAGAAAACTTATAAAAAATTGAACGCAGCGGGACTCGAACCCGCGCTTCTTGGAAACCGTCCAAGCGCTCTGACCGCTAAGCCATGCGTCGAAATTTTTATACACTTGTTACAACCTATTTATATTGTTAGCGTCTCTGTAGAGAGATTTTTACAAATTTCTGCTATCCAAAGACTATTTCTAAGAAACTATCGTTTGGCAAGAGAGAATATGTGCTAATGCTATATATTAATTATTTTTAATAGTTTTAAAGTGACACACTTAGGAAACGAAGTCAAAAACGTTCGAGTCCCGCTGCGTTCAAAATTTTATACGTTTCCTAAAACTGTTTTTCGTTTACGTAGTTTACCCAGGAAATGAAAAATTCTATTTCCTGGAGCTCTATTTTTATCACCCATATATATTTTTTCATAAATATATTCAATGTACAGATAATTTTTATACTGTTTTATAATAATAATTTGTCTCATAAATCGAATTCTAAGTAACAACCACTGTCAGCCAAATACAGGCTTCAGTAACTTCATTTTGCTAAAAACGGTAGACAATCTAAGCTAAATTACCTCCCAGTATAAGAGTATTTTGGCTAAATAAACATGCTTTTGTCTGTGGCTTTTCACGTTTGTACTTGAAATTAGTTCGTTGCCACAAAATGCTGACGCTCTCTCGAATTTTGAACTAGTCTACAAATTGAAATGGAGTTTGTTCTATTTTCTGTGTTCCATGTTACTTTATGTTTACGTCACTAAGTGCTTTGGAGTAAGTGTATTCTTGTACACGTTGGTTCTGGGTTCAAATCTCATTAGCGAAACATTTTAAACATTACTCTATTCTGATAAGACAAACAGCAGCGTTTAGTTCCGCCTTAAATGCATTTTGACAGTAAATTATTATTAAATATTACATAGAAACAAAACACTAATTCTTCCTTTATCTACTTGTAAATACACACTTTTCAACATATGAAATATATATATTTCATATGTTGAAAATTTTATATGCTTGTGATGATGATGATTAGTCCGACCGATTTCGGCCATGGCGACCACTTCGGCTCCCTATCGGTTATCGGCGCTTTTGCGCTCGAAGATGGCTGATGTAGCCAATCTTCTTGGTGAATCGATGTGCACACAGAGCTCACGTCAAATCCCCATTTTCATAATTATAATGAATGGCAGCAGGTTGTCGGGCCTTAAGCAGGTTGTCAGCTTTGCGCTGCTCCTCAAACTCGCGCGTCCACCTCTTGACAAACCCGCGCATATGCTTGTATATTGTAATTTTTTATAAAATGTTGAATAGAAAAATAAGTCACTAATTCCTTGTTTATCATTTTAAAATACCAATTTTTAAACATATAAAAATATGCTTATAAAAACATAAAGCAAGCGTTATTAGGCACTAAATATCGCATTTTGTTGACCAGAAAAACAAAAAAATCTTTTTAAATTAATTTTAAAATATGCTTCAAGTGAGAATCAAACACAAACCATCGAATATAAGTATTTTTTGACGTGCTACAATGACATCTAGGATGATGAACATTTTTTGTTTCAAAATTCATTCATCACAGTAATATACTAAGACTGATTAAATTGATCCTATATGGTATAATTTTCACGCATGATCCATAATACGATTTTAATATAACTTAATGGAACTTACCTGTGACAGGGAAATTAAATGTATGAAATTTAGGGTTCCGTGAAAATATTAAACGCGCAATATTTATGGGCTTAATTTTTTTGTTTTTTTCTTCATTTTTCTTAAATTCACTCTGTATCCCGCATATAGCGGGGTAGGCAGAGGGAACCAGAGACTCTAGTATTAAGACACTTCATTCTCTTACAACATTTCCGTTCCCCACTTTCCGCCAAATTGAGGCATTGTGTGTTGAGTGGCGGTACTTAACGCCGCGATTTAATTTTTTTATAATTTAAAATATTCTCTGTGAAACAAAGTTCCAATATCCAACAAGCTCCGTCTCAAAAACAACGCTTTATCCCGCATTGCTATGGTTAACACTAGGTTCACCCTACTAACAGCTGAGTAGACGGAATGAACCTAGTGTTAAAACACTCCGTCGTGTAGTGTTATGACACTCAAAAGAGTCTAAAGTTCTTAACCTCAAAAGAGGAGAACATTCAATGGAATATCTTATCACTAGGTTCTGTTTACCTATCCCTCAATATATTAGAGAGATGTACTCGTATATAGATTGAATTGGTATATCACTCTGTCCAATTCTATTCCAGTTATTCTAATAGATTTTTGTTTTATATTTTTGTATTATAAGCGATTGCTATTAGTATTTGAATTCACGTCAATGTAAAACAAATAAAATATTTACGTTGCCTTTTATAATGTATTGATACACATTTTATAGTTAATTGTATGAAAAATTATCAAAGTCAAAGTCAAAGTCAAAGTCAAATAATTTTATTCAAAATAAGAAGTTACAAGCTTCATTTTTTGAACGTCAAATAATTTACCATCGGTTCACTAAATTTAATGCCTCAGACCTGAAAAGAACCGGCGCAAGAAACTCAGCGGGACTATTTTTTTTTTTTCTTATATTTGACAATGGTTTACAATTCTTTATTAATGGCAATGATACCTTTGAAACAGACTGGAGCGAGCACTTCATTCCCAAGGTGTGTTATCATTTATAAAATCACTAATTAGGTAATAACCTTTAACACACAAACGTCTTTTTACAATTTTTTTAAATTGTAAAATGGAAAGTTCTCAGACGTTTTCTGGGATCCTATTGTAAAAGTACCAGAGTAGTTGTAGTAGTATCACTATCATTTGCTTCTTTATATTTTATTCTCATTCTAACTTACATGTTTAATCCAATAAATAAATAATATTTCAGTACTCTAATTAATAACGATATTCGCTTTTGATGTTTTTATAAGAAAATTAATCCAAAAAAAAATATAAATCACTTCGTTCCTATTTGTTTGCATTTCAAGCTTATTATCTATAATATATATATATTTGGACTTGCATCCCTGAATACCAAATAATACGTATTTTTACAAGTCCTATGGTTAAGAGACCTCGGTTGACCTTCAAGAACACAGTATCAATAATATTGGAGGAAGGTCACGTAAACATCATGAGGACCCCCCGGAGAGCATGTATGAAGAGGTTAATGACCTGAGACCATCAAATTTGGCGCCCCTTTCTCTTTGACTACCCCGTTAGAGACAAAAACTGAAGCATATATGTATTTTTGTACAAAATATTTTGGAAATACCAAAATATACACGGAACCAGTTACAATAATCACGATTCATGTTTGTCAATTTTTGCTACTCCATCATTAAAATTCAATTTATAATAAAGTCAGCGTCAAAGTTAATAAAGATTTTTTTCTTTGAAAAATGAATTGACCACTTGGTAGCATCTGTTCTAAATATTTTTATATAAACTTAATATATTTTAAGAACAAACAGTTAAGAGCTTTAGTCATAATCAATCAGGTAAAAATTAATTAATGATAATAAAACGGACTAGGATTACGGTTGATACCTCCCGGTATCGTAGGTATGGGAATACCTGGAGTATAAATATGAACATTCATCAGATATGATTTTATTAAGCAAGATCAAGCAAGCGAAGCCGCGGGTAACTACTAGTAATACTATAAATCAAAAATGTTATGAGACTTTGAAATTGTATCGTAAAAATAGTCGTAACGCCTGTCGTGGCACAGAAGCACAAGTGTGCGACTGTAAACGCGACAGGTTGTGGGTTCGATTCCCACGCTACTCAGCACGTAGTGCCTTAATTCGGCGGAAAGTAGGAAACGGAGTGTCTTAACACTAAAAAAATTGGTATAGCAGAGTAAAATAGAAGCTAGTGTCAAGACACTCCGTTCACCGTTTTCCTTCCGCATTCAAGCCATTACGTGTTGAGTGGCGGAACTCATCCCCTTTCCAATCTCATAAAATATGGGAGAAGCCAGATAAACAAAGAAAGAAATATTGTAAGGCGTATAAGGGTGTCATGGTGTAAAGTGGGGGTACACTGAAATATACCCCATAGCAACGGTTCATAGTAATTTATCTTGTTTTGTTTCAGAGACAACATCTTAGGGAATAAATTAATCTTAATACTAAGAGATTTGATTTAAATAATGGAGATAAAATGAAATTGGGTAAAGCTTTAAGCTCTTAATAAAGCTTAGAAAATATTTTGTACTTTTCAACGTAGTATTTACATCAATATAATTCGAAATGAACTTGTTGTGTTTTAGGTTTTTTACCGACTTCTAACAAAAAGGATTTATCAATTCAAAAAATCCTGTGCTAATGGATTTTAACTTTTTACTGAACTAATTTTGATGATTCTTTTTTTATATGATAGATAGTGCTTTTGATGTGGTCCCATTTAAATTTAGTTAAGATATGACGGGTGGTTTTTGAGTTATTCGTAATAATCTCGCTTTTTATTTGCATTTTATTTTAAGTCGATTTCTTTTAGTTTTCGCGAGAATTCAAAAATCTTTTTTTAATGCTCAACTTAGTACCAATATGTCAAATTTAAGCTATTTACGTCCACTTATTTGGTCTGTATGTTGTTTGTCACTTAGCAACGCAAGCATTATAAGCATATAGAGAATAACTTTTATTTAGCTTTACTCTGTATCCCGCATATAGCAGGATAGGCAGAGGGAACCTGAGAACCTAGTGTTAAGACACTCCATTCCCCACTTTCCGCCGAATTGAGGCATTGAGTGCTGAGTGTTGGAACTCAACACCACGCTTTACCTTGTTACCAAACCAAGAAATGAAAATAATAAACATTTACATTTCCTGGAATGGGAATCGAACCCACAGCCTGTCGCGTTTACAGTCGCACGCTTGTTACATACATAGCAGAATAACATAATTAAAATTTTAACAAAAAAAAGAACACAACTAACTAACCTTTGCCCTTTTTTTTAGTAGTCGGTTAATAAAATATTTAAACAACAAACTATGAAACGGTTGCAAATGATTATATCGAGAATCTATAGTTTTTTTTTTTTAATACCATATTACACAGATACTAGGAAAAAGGGCGCTTGAACTACATCAAAATGCCAATTAGCCGATACAGATTAAAATCTTTAGGAACCTCTTAAAACAAATTGATGAAACAAGAGTTATTTTGACGGTATGCTTTGATTTTGCAAGTTTATTTTTCCTTTATTAACTGACTTCAAAAAAAAAAACATAGCTTTAACATTTCTTTTTTATATGATAGTGATTCTGATGTGGTCCCATTTAAATTTAGATAAGGTGAGTAGTTTTTGAGTTATTCGTAATAATATTTATTTTCCCCACTTTCCGCCGAATTGAGGCATTGCGTGCTGAGTGGCGGAACTCAACGCCGCGCTATACCTTGTTACCAAACCCAAGAAAATGAAAATACTGAACTTTTATATATATTCCCTGGAGTGGGAATCGAACACACAACCTGTCGCGTTTATACTCGCACCCGTGTGCCTCTGCGCCATAAGCTTGCTTGTAGTTTGCTATGGTATAAGCTTGCGACTGTAAACGTGATAGGTTGTGGGTTCGATTCCCACTCCAGGAAATGTTAATTTTAGTATTTTCGTCTCCTGGTTCTGGTAACAAGGCAAAGCGCGGCGTTGAGTTCGCCACTCAGCACAAATGCCACAATTCGGCGGAAAGTGGGGAACGGAGTGTCTTAGCACTAGGTTCTCTCTGCCTACCCTGCTATATGCGGCATAGCTTCACGCTACAGCGTGTAAAAATGATTAAGGAAACAGTATCTTTTTTATAATAAGTACTCTTTGAAAAGCGGATGCTGAGAAATAAAATCGACAATTTTTAACGATTGCATAAATATGTTACAGGAATATTTATGTTACGTATAGTTTAATTGGCTAAAAGGCTTGGTATGTAATTCAAGAAGCGTGGTTTACAATCTAACTGCGTTTTATAATGTATACAAATATTTTTGTATGTATAATATATATCCCTTTTAAATTTAATTAAGATCTGACGAGGGGTTTTTGAGTTATTCGTAATTTTCGACTTTTTAGTGCACTTTATTAAAAATCTAAATTATTTTGATTATTATTTAACAAGAACAGAAAGTGTAATAAAATATATTCTATTTCCCTTATAAATCCTCTTCTAAAAACCAAAACGTCAATATCAATAGCAAAAGCCGATAATACATCTCCCCGAAGCTGTCAATTAAAGGGAACTTTTGATAAAAATCTCTTTGATACAAAAAGCCTGAATATTATTATGCGAGAGTTTAAAATTTATGAATGTATTTAGAGGTCTGTCCACGAGGAATAAGGTACAGGAAACATAAGTTAAAACCGAGTTTAAAAATAAAAGAATTCGAGTTGCTTTTTTAACATTGAATGCGGCGTTTAGTTAAGGATATGTAATATATTGAGGTATCTGTGGTTACTTTGTTTTAATTGTAATAAGAATCCGTATTTTTGAGACCATCGTGGTGCAGTGGAATGGCGTTTGACATTATTTACGATTGATTGTGGGTTCGATTCCTACATATGGCAAATATAATAGAGTTCGTTTCATTTCCCTGCTCTCGATGTTCTGTCACTTAACACGCAATGTCTTGAAATCGGACAGAAACTAGCGAACTGAGTGTCTTAGCTCTAAGTTTTCTATGTCTGACTTGTTTTGCGGGATTTATCCCGCACGCTTTAGCGTGAAGCTGTTTCACTTATTTGAAACCATGGAGTTTTATATCATGTGTGATGAGTTGTGTTATGACACAATAATTTCTCCTACTACTCTTTGATGCGGGAAAAAGCGTGAGACTGAATTTTTGAATCTAGATGTCGTCTGTAACTTCATATCATTTCTTGGGTTTGGTAACAAAGCAAAGTGCGGCGTTGAGTTCCGTCACTCAACACGCAATGCCTCAATTCGGCGGAAAGTGGGGAACGGAATTGTTGAAAGAGAATCGAGTGTCTTAACACTAGGTTCTCTGGTTTCCTCTACCTACCCTGCTATATGCGGGTTACAGCGTGAAGATAAAAAAAAAACATGTGTCGTTTCCTAAGTGGAGAACTTAGTGTTTCGTCACTAAGTACTTTTTTTAAGCTTATCTGAATACAAAATACGAAATTCACTTAAAATAATTAAAATATATATTTTTTCTATATATTGTCCAACCCATTATTGTAAACGATTACCTGTATTTATTTTGTGGTGGATTGTTTGTGGTATTTTGCTTAATTAGTACTGACATGTAAAGTCATGTGAATATTATTAAAAATACTAACAAATATAGGGTGTCCCAAAATTAACGCAAGATTTGAATTAAATAGAAAATGCCATTTTAGTCTTTTAATAGCGAATGAATAATGAATATAATAGCAAATGGCGGCAAAGTCAAATCTTGCGTTAATTTTGGGACACCCTTTATTTTGTTCCATATAAATTATTGTAGTCATTATAATACAATGAATGCCTCAATTTGGCGGAAAGAGTGGAACGGAATTGTTGTAAGAGAATGGAGTGTCTTAACACTAGGTTTTCAGGTTCCCTCTGCCTACCCTGCTATATGTGGGATACAGCGTGAAGTTAAAAGAAAAAAAGAAATTATAATACAATTTGTAATTTCATAATATCTAAAATTACAATATTTTCTATTATTAAAAAAGGAAACTGACTTCAAACAAAATACACTAAAAAGTAAAATAATTACGAATAGCTCAAAAACTACTCGTTAGATCTTAAGGGAATTTAAAGGGAAATCCAGAAGTACTAGCTAGTATGTACAAAAAGAATCATCAAAATTCGTTCAATCAGTAAAAGTTATGTATTAAGAACAGTTTTTTTCTAGGTTTTTTAAAAATAACAATATTTTTATTGTAAATGAAATAAAATATAATAGAGGCCATCGTGGCGTAGTGGTCAGTATACAACAGACTGTAAGCGCGATTGGTTGTGGGTTCGACTCCTACACGGGACAATGATTTTTTTTTTCAGCTTCACGCTGTATCCCGCACATAGCAGGGTAGGCAGAGGGAACCTGAGAACCTAGTGTTAAGACACACCGATCCCTACTTTTAACGTTCCCCACGTTGAAGAAACATAAAAATATTTTAATTATTTTCATGTATCTTCTCTGGTATAACAAACGAACGAAGAACGGCGTTGAGTTCCGCCACATAAACATACAATATCTCGAATTCGGACGGAAAGCGGTGAACGGCTAAATTATTCTAACATTGGGGTTCTCTGATTACCCTGTTATGCAGAATAATGCGTGAAGCTGTTTTTTAAATATAATTAAGGCTCTATAATAAAAAATATACTACATTTATAACTAAAAAGTACAAAAAAACATACAATACAAAATTCAAAAGAAATATATCAAATACAAAACTTACAATTTACGTCAATCGTCAGTGTCTCGGAGAGTGGAGTTATCGAAGGGTCCGTCACCGCCTGTAACAAACAGATGTTTTAAAGAAAATCTACCTTCAAATTAAATTATTTTACCTTAAGCTTACCTGGTGTAAGTTTATCTATACCTATATATACCTATTATATATTAGACTCACCTGTAAGTATGTAAAAGTAAAAACGGGGAACGGAATACCTCAACAATAGGTTCTCTCTGCCTATCCTGCTATAGGAAGGATAAAGTTAAATGCTTATTTTTTGTTTAAGTATCTAATACTTTACGAGAACAGGTGAAAGTTTGTGGGGACAGTTGGATATTTGGTCTTCCACACATAATCTCTTGAACACAATATGATGAAACTACAGTAAAATCGCCTGCTCGTATAAGCGAGAATAACACAAATTAGTATTTTATTTAAAATATGTTTAATGTGACCATAATATATTCTTTCTTTTTTTTATTGATCAAAGGCGGAAAACGACAAGAACCACCTGATGGTAAGTAGATACCTTCGCCCATAGACATCTACAACACAAGAGGAGATGTAGATGCGTTGCCGACCTAGAGGATACTGATGAAAGGAGAGGAGACAATGTAGTGGCCACGGCAGTCCGCCATAGGAACCACCATATTCTAGGGAAAAAATGAGTGGGAATAGGGGAAACCTGGCTTACATGTCATCAAGCCGGAACACATCATTAGATATTTGGCGGTTCGTCTTTGACGTGAAAATGGTCGCGAGCCAGTTGGAGGACGGACCTCTTACCACCTAACTACAGGGATACCCGCCTCTTACGGGGTGCTACCCAGCGGCGGAGGGTATAATAATGATATAATTGTATTGTAACCCCGTCCCCTCATAGTGAAAATAATGAACCCTAACGCAAAATAATGTCAATACCAAGAAATTTTATAGCAACAAGGAACAATAGAGAACGGAGTGCTGTGACACTAGGTTCTCACTGAAACCGCTATACAGAAAAATCCATGAAGCTGTTTTCTTTTAAGAAAAAAATCATAAAATCGCAACATTTTAAAATTATTATAACTGTTATTTTATACACATATTCCAACTTAACTTGTAATCAGAATAATTAATATGACTTCAATATTTCATACTGTACTCAAAGTATTTAATTTCGTTGCTTAAATATAATTGGTCTTCATATCGGTTGTGTATGTTTCATTAAAGAGATACGTTATTATTTAATCTTACTTTATCTCATATTGAAAATATTTCTTTGTTGGCACAAAGAAAATAGTTATTCACTTTGTAAATTGCATGAAATCCGTCATTTCAAAGCCATTTTGCTAATTTGTAAACATACATACATACATAGCTTCACGCTGTGTCCCGCATATGCCAGGGTAGGCAGAGGGAACCTAGTGTAAAGTTCGTTCCCCAATTTGTAAAACGAAGAGTTATATCACTATGTCCTCTCTACTTGTCACAATTTGAAAGAGATTTTTTTTTTATTGATAAAGGATGGCAAACGAACAGAAGCCTAATGGTAAGCGGTTACCTTCGCCCATGGACATCTACAACACCAGAGATGTTGTAAATGCGTTGTCGACCTAGCCACCAATGCCACCTCAGTCTACCTGTGACCTGTGACTGTGTAGTGTTCGAAACGTCGGGTTTCCAAAAATGTATATCCGAATACTAAAATATACGCGATTAATCCGGTTAAAATAGTTTCATTTAATAAACAAACATACTTTTCCATTTATAAAACTATAAATAATATAATATAGTTAGGAAAAATTTAATGTTTCAATACCTGACAAGTAACATCGGCTCCTAGGTCGGCGCGTTGTAGCGTGAAGGATACGGCAGCTCGAGCTTCAGAATTGGCTAGCAATGCGTGTGATTTCCACCAAGACACCCGAGCAGCTGGACGACCTAGATATTTAAAAATAAGAATATTCTATTAAATTTACTAAGCTAATATTTATTTAGAGACCGTCGTGGCACAGTGGGACAGTGAGTGTATGTAGACATTTCGTTGTGGATTCGTTTCTCACTCAGGGAAATGATTTTAATTAAATTATCTACTTTTTTTTCTAATATACTACATAAAGTGTATAGTGTCTTGACATTAGATTCTCTTTGACTATCCTGTTATACAGAAAAAACGTGTTACTGTAAAAAATAAATGTTACTATAAAAGTTATTGATCAAAAAAATATTATATAAAACTCCTTCCTGGCCCAAATAGAAGCCGTTGAAGCGTACTTGAGGCTATCATGAGTTCGATTCTCAAGAAATTCTAAAGACATAATTGTATACAAATTATAGAATTTACATCAATGGACTTAAATCCACCTCCTTTTGAATAATATATATATATAAGCGCTCTACAACCAATTAAAATACTACTGTTAAAAATATTAATAGGATAATGGATATTTTATTAATGAAAACCTATTTAAAAGAGAGAAGCACGGTGTTGATTTCGCTACTCAACACTCGATATCGGACCAACAGAACGGGATTCTTCAAGATGGGGACTTCTTCAAGATTTTTTTCTTCACCTGATTCAAATGGCCCAAAATTTTCGACACTTTCAGCGTAATAAAACGTGTTTCTATGAAAGTAGTACCTACTTTCATGGAACACATTTTATTATACCAAAAGTGTCAAAAATTTTGCGTCATATGAATCAGAAAAAGACAAAATCCTAAAGAGTAACCCCACTACACTTTTTGTCATTACTCTGTTATACGGAAAAGGTGTGAAATACATAGTGAATAAAAAAAATACAATAACTATACTATTCGTTTTACAATTTTATTTTAACTTAACTTAAGCCTATATGAAATCTCAATCAATTGATTTTGAATATTTCTTTAACTAAAATAAAACCATTACTAACAATGTTTTATTAAGTTATTCACGCCCGATAAGGATATTTAATAGAAGAAACATATTTAAATGGGGAAAGTGTGAGGTTGTGTTCCACCACTTATAAGTTATAACTATACAGTACACTCTATGACAATCCTGTTACACAGGAAAAAGCGCGAAGCTGGAAGAAAAAGACTGTAGATACTAAATACAATTACAATTTTTATTTTAAATCAACTCAAACGTATATGTTGACTTAATTAATCGATTCAATTTGCTAAGCCTCTGTGCATTTCATTATCCTTTCATAGAAGATCAAAGCGATGAAGTGTCTTTGGATAGATTGACACACACATAACATTGACATGCCGTACAAGATTATAGACAAGTGCAGTGTATAACTATAAATATGATTGGTTGTGGGTTCGATTCCCACTCCAGAGAATGAAAAAATATATATATATATTTTTTACTTCACGCTATATCCCGCATATAGCGGGGTAAGCAGAGGGAACCAGAGAATCTAGTGTTAAGACACTCCATTCTCTTTCAACATTACCGTACCCCACTTTCCGCCAAATTGAGGCATTGCGTGCTGAGTGGCGGAACTCAACGCCGCGCTTTGCCTTGTTACCAAACCCAAGAAATGAAAATACTAAATTTTACATTTCCTGGAGTGGATATCGAACCCTCTGCGCCACGACAGGCGTTGACATTAAATATTTATAATTATTATTATTTTCACGCAATGCTTCAATTTGATGTAAAATGGTGAATGAAAATCTCAAGAGAACGGGGTGTCTTAGCTCTAGATTCTCAAATTCCCTCTGCTTACCCCACTATGCGTGAAGGTTACAAAAAAAATGATTTAAGACCACCGTGACACTGTGAAACAGTCTGTAACTATAAATACGATTGGTTTAAGTTTCACTCGAGGGAATAATTGTATTTAAATTATTTTCGGTTGACCTCCGAGAATTCAGTAGCATTGATACTGAAGGAGGGCCACGTAAAACGCACGAGGACCGCCCAAATGGTATATATGAAGAAGTTAATGACTGTGGACGTGGCGAAAGAGGTATGCTAGGGAGAAAGCCTGAAGGTAAGTAAGTAAGTAAGTAAATTATTTTCAATTCCTGCTCTGATACGATAAAGCGCAACTTTGAGTTCTGCCAACTAGAATATATAATATTTACTTCGAGAAATGAAAATACTTGAAGTATAATCATTTCTCCGAGTCGAAATCGAACCCACAACCTATCGCACTTACTGTCAGGCAATGTCCCACTAAGCCAATACCCTCTACATAATAATACTTAAACCAAATAACTTATCTTAATCTTTTATATAAAGAATTTTCTGATCATTAAACGCTAGAAGAACTTACACTAAAAGTCCATAAAAAGAATGACTAACTTTATGTCGAAGTCTTCACGATAGCTGGGATACATAGAAAAAAGTGTAATATAGAAGTAGTATAGCTGTCATCCGGATTCCTTTGGAACATTTCCAAAAAAGTTTCATCGAAATATCTTCAGAAGATTTTGTGTTAAATCTGTTCGAGCATTCTTGCGTATAATTTTATATATAGGAGAAATTACTGTACTTCCTGGTCCAGTGGGTTAGTGACGATTGTTATGGGTTCGATGAACTTATGACAATTATTTTTTATTTTTTTATTTTTCTAGTAATATAAGGCACAGCGTTCAGATCCGCCCCTGATTATGTAATTTTTTAAATTTAGGTCAAAAGTGGAGTACGAGAATAAGGACAGAATATTTTGTAATGATTTTTCTGTTTTTCTGACATTAAATACATAATGTTTTTGTGGATATACTCAGGATTTAAGATATATTATTAATATTTATGGCGACATATTGAAAAAGGCATGACAAATTTTTTTTCAAACTCCTTGTCTTTTAAATCCTTACGGATCGTCCGCATTATGTGGGAATAAGCTGAGGTTGCCTTATACTATAACATTTCTTTGTGTCCATTTTCCGTCCACTAGAAATGTATTCATTATTAAGTAACAGAACTCAGGACCGTAGTTTGTCTAATCAAAAATAAATTTCGGAATATTTAAGGAAAAAGTAAAATATGTAGTATCAATTGACCCCACAATCTAAATAATCATCGCAGTCAGCTATATCATACACGGTAGCCTAAACAATAATAAAAATGTTAGTATTTTTTTTTAATTTCACGCTGTGTCCCGCATACAGCAGAATAGGCAGAGGGAATCCTAGAACCTAGTGTTAAAACACTCCGTTCCCCACTTTCATGCCGAATTAAGGCATTGCGGACTAAGTGGCGAAACTCGACGCCACGCTTTTCCTTGTTACCAAACCCAGGAAATGAAAACTTCCATTTCCTGCAGTGGAAATCGAACCCACAACCTGTCGCGTTTACTGTCTCACGCTTGTGCCTCTGTGTCACGAAAGGCGTTTAATATTAAATTCTAGATTTAAATTACTAAAATTACGTTTATAAACACAGAACAAACATTAATAGCTCAACAAAAAGCCGTAAACAAATGATTTCATATTGAAATACGTCGAATTCTGACATCAAATTTCATAGGAAGTATACAATCAGTACAAAAAATTGGGGATAACTAAAACAATAGACGAATGCCTTCAATAACGTATTTAGAACAATTGGTTTTGTTAATTAAGCAGCACCTTGCGTAAGCGGTTCAACCCTTATCAAATATCGTGCACCTTTGTTGAATGAAGTTCGAGGGTTCAGCGAAATGGTCGCCAACGATGCGATTGACAAGAGGTAGCGGAAGTTATTTGCTACGATTTTTAGCCGATTTCCAAAAAGGGAAGTATTTTTAATGTATGTTCCAGGGTAACTTTTTCTGGGTAAACCAATTTTGAAAATATTTTTTTTTATGTAGTACTTCTGTTGTGGTCCCATTTAAACTTAGTTAAGATCTGACGAATAGTTTTTGGGTTTTTCGTAATAATATTATCTTTTTGCCCCGTTTATTTTAATTCTTTTCTTTTTTTGTTAAAATTTTATTTATTTCTAATACTTTTTCATTAAATTCAAAATAAAATGAACTAAAGCTGAAAATTCGTGCTACATATATATGATGAGGTGGTAGGAAAAACTAACAATTGTTGTTAGGGTCCTAGTACTATACGAGTATTATTGTGTTAGCTTACTAGTTAAACTCTCATGAAAGATACGTATGAAAAACAATAAAAAATTCTTGAATATATTGTTGCTGTGTTTCGTCGTCCTGGTCGGATATTTTCCTTAATCCGAGACGTCTGAAACGATATAATACTGACAGAACTTACAGTTCCATGGGAAACAAATCTGTTTTTAAAATAAACAAATATTTATCGACGAAATTACCGACAAACTTTGACTTTGACTGATTGATTTAGGATTTATTTGTACGCGGTAAAAGTACAACAAGACGTACAACAGTGAAATCTCTCTATAATTACTACACGATCTACGTCTATCCAGAAATATCACCAAGTTATTTCTAGAATATTATTAAAATGGCTAGGTAGGGAGAGGGGCTTAGACTGTGGAGGTGAGCGTTAATGCGTGTTATAAAAGGGCTCCTTAAGTTTACACACTTGGGTCGCTAGTTCGTTCACCTGCTCATTCCATATACTAAAGTATTACGTTTTCTCTAGTGAATTTCGATTATTAAATGTGACAATGAATTTATTACAATCAACTTGACTAGAAAATTATAATATTTATAATTATTTGAGGTCAGCATTGCGTGCCATTGCCGTCAGTGGAACATGTTACGACTGTAAACTCGTTGATTGTATGTTCGATTTCCACTAGGAGAATGATTATATTTTAATTATTTTCGTTTCCCTTCTTTCATAAGACGAAACGCGGTGTTAAGTTCTATTCTTCCATATAGAAAGCAAGCATCAAAATATTTTAACACTAGGTGCTACCCGCTTTCCCTGATGTGCATACTAGCAAAAATATATGTACCCACATAATATTTATTCCTAATTTATATTTCTCTTTAAATACAATTCTTAAAAACTTTCTTTTTTTTTAACTTCACGCTGTATCCCGCATATAGCAGGGTAGGCAGAGGGAACCAGAGAACCTAGTGTTAAGACACTCGATTCTCTTTCAGCAATTCCATTTCCCACTTTCCGCCGAATTGTGGCATTGCGTGTTAAGTAGCGGAAATCACCGCCGCGCTTTGCCCTGTTATCAAACCCAAGAATTGAAAATACTAAATTTTACATTTCCTGGAGTGGGAATCGAACCCACAACCTGTCGCGTTTACAGTCGCACGTTTAAACTTTTTCGTTACTTAAAATCGCCTTTTCCCTACAAAATTAAGGCAATCCCCCACTCCAGTTCCAGTTCGTCATTGTTGTTCACCACTCTATGAATTTCACGTCAGTATTTTGAAGTAAGCGCCTCTTTGTTTTACTCTCTTTACGGGTCTATTCGTAGCTCATTTCCTGTTTCGTTTATTATTTTTGTTCTTTTCCCCTCGGATTTGGTACTGGGTTGGTTTCCCTAAATTAAGGTAAGGCTCCCTTATTTATTATTTACAAATGTGTACATCATTCTAGCTTTGATACGTGTTGTTATGTTTTGGTAGTTTTACCATGTTAGATGTATGTACCTCACATGTTTGGAATGACATTTTCTTTAAGATAGCAAAGAAATTGTTCGAAATTGTCTTCTTTAATTATATATATATATATATTTTTTATTGATAACGGACGGCAAACGAGCAGAAGGACCACCTGATGGTAAGTGGTTACCTTCGCCCATAGACATCTACAACACCAGAGATGTTGTAGATGCGTTGCCAACCTAGAGGATACTGATGGAAGGGGGGACAATGTAATAGTCCACTATCAGAACCACCACATTTTGGGGAAAGGATGGGTGGGAAAGGGGAAAATCTGGCTTACATGCCATCGAACCGGAACACATCATTAGATATTTGGCAGTTCGTCTTTGACATGATAGTGGTCGCGAGCCAGTCGGAGGACGAACCTCCTACCACCTAACTATATCATTTGAAACTAGAATAAAGAAAATCTTGAATAATATTTAAACTTATATATCATCAAGCGTGAATAACTTAATATATCACTATTAATCATTTACTTGACGTATTAAATAAATAAGGTATTATTAGAAAAAAATCGCAAATAAATATTAATCTACAATATTTCGATATAACAATACAAATACTAAACACAAATATACCAAAACCGTACATTGTTCATGTTTCATGAATGCTACGTAAATCATATCATTTAATACTAGAAATGTTCGTTTATGCTCTAATTAGAGATAGAATCGACGATTAGATTCACAATAGGAAATTTAGCTTCGTTAGTTCATTGCTCATTAATGCAATTTATATAAGTTAGTGGATTTTCATTTTTCGTCTTTATTACGCCTGTCATGGCGCAGAGGCACTAGCGTGTGACTAAACGCGACAGGTTGTGGGTTCGATTCCCACTCCAGGAAATGTTTTTTTTCTTTTGGGCTTGGTAAAAGGCAAAGCGCGACGTTGAGTTCCGCCACGTAGCACGCAACACCTCAATTCGGTGGAAAGTGGGGAACAGAGTGTCTTAACACTAGGTTCCATCTGCCTACCCTACTATATGTCGGATACAGCGTGAAGCTATGTATGTATGTCTTTATTAAGCCTACTGAGAGGTTATGGGTTCGATTCTTCATCGGGTGAAATTCATTTAATTCATGTCTGGTAAGATAAAGCGCGAAGTTGAGTTCTACTACATAACGTAAGACAAGCAAAAAGTGGGGTATTTTGACGCTAGGTTCTCTTTCTTTGACTAATTTTCTTTATGGGAAAGTTCGTGCCTTTGATCTTTACAGATATAAACGCATACTGACAAATCATTTTAATGTTAGTTATCCTTGATTTACTTAAATTGAATTTTATATATAAGCATGTTACTATGGTGCGGTCAAAAAAGACATACGTAGTAATGAGATAAGCTTAGCAAGTTACCAGTACACTAGAAGATACTTGTGAAAGATCCCGACGTCCCATAATACTATATACGAGTACGTTTGTAGAAATCATATTTTTAATAATGTCGTCATATCACATTGCATAAGAGTTAAAAACTGACAGGATTTAAAAATATTTCGTTTTTTCAATCTCGTGTATTATTTTGACATAAAAATGAACTTGAAGAAAATACACTAAAAAGTAAAATTAAGAAGAACTCAAGAACTACTCATATGAATTTAATTTAATTTTAATGGTACTGCAACAGTAGGACTAGCTATCATTCAAAACAAATAATCGACAAAATTGGTTCAATCAGTAAAAGATATGTGATAACACGAATAAAAAAAACTGAATCTTCTTTTTTTGAAATCGGTTAGGATCGCAACAATTTAATATTCTCAACACAGCAAATAAAAAATATGTACATTCAAACTTATGATTGCTCAGTATGAAATATTAAAAGCTCACCTCCAACGGCTACGCAAGTTAGATTAACTTCGGTACCCTCATCGTACGGTCCGAGCACACCGCCTTTGATCTCCTCCCCAGATTGGTCCAGAATTAGAAGGCGTTCTGGAGGAACTGTGAAAAATATTACTTATTAAAAGATAGAATGATTGAAGCCCGTCGTGGCGCAGAGACACAAGCGTGCGACTGTAAACGCGACAGGTTGTGGGTTCAATTTTCACTCCAGAAAAAGGAAAATATTTAATAATATTTAGTATTTTCATTTCCTCCGCAAAGCGCAGCGTTGAGCTCCGCCACTCAGCATGCAATGCTTCAATTTGGCGGAAAGTGGGACGGAAATGTTAAAAGACAATGGAATTTCTTAACATTTTTTTAACATATCTGTGGTAAGAATTTTGCAAAGCTTCATTACAGTGACAAGTGAAAAAGGCAATAAAAATTAGATCTTTGAGTGTACTTTTGTTATTAAGTTAGAAAAAAAATATTTATGCTACAAAAATATAATAGCAATAACAAAATATAATTTATATTTAACTTACATATATTTTACATTTAATATATATAAAAATCTTTTTATACTTACTTAGTATAGTTAGATTGAGTCTCGTATTCTTGGTGGGTGATTTGATGAAGTCCACTCTACACCTGTACTGGCCGCTGTCTTCAGGCCTAGGAACATTAAATTTAAGAAATAATATTATTTAGTATATAGCTTCTTAGAAATAAACCAGTTTAGGAGTTACTTTCTCCTTTTTCCGACTTCAAAAAAGAAGGAGGTTTTCAATTTGAATTTATTTTTGATGTGTGTTTCCCATAACTTTTTACCAATAAACCAATTGTGTTGTTTTTTTTTATATAATATATAATAGCTAATGCCGATGTAGTCCTATTCTTTAGATAGGATCTAACGAGTAGTTTTTGAGTTATTTGTAATAATTTTACTTTTTCCGTCGTTTCCTTTTTTGCAAAGATTTGAATTATTCTTTTTTTTTTCTTTTGCATGATGAATGCCGAAATACAACGGTGCATTTAATCTAAGCGAGACTCTAAAAAATACCGTGGAACCTCATTGTAACGTCAATGTCCCTTAAATTGGTGAAAAGTTGAGAACAGCTGCTTTTAAATTAAACTATTTTAGCCGGATTGCATAAATATAGTAACCACGAACTACAGCAAAATGTTAGAAGCGTTGAGCTTTCTAAAATATATTTTCGAATACAAAATAAATGAAATCATGGCGGAGTGGGATAGCGTCTGGCTGTAAGTGCGATTGGGTGTGGGTTCAAATCCTACTCGGGGGAATGATTATAATTTAATTATATTTATATATATATTTTTTTATGGATACCGGATGGCAAAGGAGCAGAAGGACCGCCTGATGGTAAGTGGTTACCTTCGCCCATGAACATCTACAACACAAGAGATGTACTAGATGCGTTGCCAACCTAGAGGATACAGATGGAAAGGGAGAATAATGTAGTAGTCCGCGATCGGAACCACCACATTTTGGGGAAAGGATGGGTGCGAAAGGGGAAAACCTGGCTTACATGCCATCGAACCGGAACACATCATAAGATATTTGGCGGTTCGTCTTTGACATGGTAGTGGTCGCGAGCCAGACTTAGGACGAACCTCCTACCACCAAACAAAGTCAGTGTTTATCATTAAAGTATATATAAACAAATAAATATGTATGGTTTTATTAAATAGTTATATTTATTTATGTGTTTGTATACATTTTATTTTTATTTCTTTCTATTTTATTTCTTTCATCCACATCTACGGGTTGGCTGGAAGATATCTCTTATAGAGATGAGTCCGCCGTTGCTAATTATTACTCTGTACTATTAACTTGTTTGTAATTTTAAAATGCACTAAAGAATATTATATATGTCTCAGCTTTGGTAAGACAAAGCGCAGTGTTAAGTTCCACCGCTTAAGTCGCAATGTTGCGAATTCAGACCAAAAACGGCGAACGGAATGTGTGAGACACTAGGTTCTCTATGACTATTCTACGCGCAATAAAGTGTGAAACTGTATGAATACAAAGAAAAAAAAAGAAAGTATGTAAAAATCTCTAAAATCTAAGCCCTAATTAGTGATAAGTTTGTTTGCATGATAAATCTATTTGAATTGATTTATAATGACTCTACCACCTCCCTCAATATAACGCGGTTGGTCTTATAAAGAGAATGTTTTTATTCGCCAATACCCAAAAGGTTCACTGTACCCTAAACAAAATTATTATTCGAGTGGAAATCAAACCTACAACTGTCGCGTGTTCATAAGTATCCCCAAAAATAATTTCATTTATACATATTATACTTACATAGCTTCACGCTGTATCCCACATATAGCAGGGTAGGCAGAGGGAACCTAGTGTTAAGCTACTCCGTTCCCCACTTTCCGCCGAATTGAGGCATTGCGTGCTGAGTGGCGGAACTCAACGCCGCGCTTTGCCTTGTTACCAAACCCAGGAAATGAAAAAATCCATTTCCTGGAGTGGGAATCGAACCCACAACCTGTCGCGTTTACAGTCGCACCCTTGTGCCTCTGCGCCACGACAGGCGTTCATTTCATTTATAATAATGCACTTATGCAAATGCATATAAAAACATTAGCTAATAATATAATTTAATTAATTACAATAATGGATGCATTATTTAATGAAAAAAAACAAAAACCCCGCGGAGATCCCTCTACAAATGAAAATAAACACGCAATGCCAATGCTTTTGTTTTAACACGTATCACGTTTCGTCCATATTGTGTTAAACAAAAAATGTACCAGATTTTTTGAATGAGCTTATTATTATAAAGTGTAGTACAGAATGTTTGAAAATTGAAAATTAATGTTTTTGAATTGAAAATTGGGAAAATGTTTGATTTTTAATAATTAAACTTTCACGTAAATTTTTTAATATAATGAGTAATAATTCGCGGTGTTGAGTTCCGCCACTCAGCACGCAATGCATCAGTTAAAAAGAGAACGGAGTGTCTTAACACTAGGTTATCCAGATAGCCTAAGTTAGTGTTAAGACACCAAACAACCAGTTCCCTCTGCCTACCCTGCTGTGGGTGGATACAGCGTAAAGCTAAAAAAAAAAATTACGGAGGCAGTCTATACTATATACTTCAAGGATATGAACTCACTCTTAGAAATGTAAATATTTAGTTTATTTTCATTTCCCTAATAAACCGGCAGCAAGTACGAAATTTACGAAATTTAGAAACAAATGAAAGAACTTAATTAGCACATTTCAAATATATAGCTCATAACTAGCTTGTATATCCTATTCTATTTGTATTCGCTTCCAATATTTGAAGAATTGGTTTAGTGGATTTTTTGTTCTTTATATTTTTTTTACTTGTTTAGTAATGTATAAGAAATATACTAAATTAATTAAATAAATGTTACACTCGCTACCATTTTTTTGACATATATTTTTATACAAAATAACGAACATATTGCTAAGACAAAACTCATTTCACACATCAAGAGATCTTCTAGAATTCTTTATTTTACTTGAAAACATACATATACAAACATGAGGTAAACACAATAACAGAAACGAAGTTCACAAAGGTGACTTATTCGTAAAAGAGATCTCTTTAAGACAAGTTGTGGATGTTGAATACTGAATATAGAATAAAAGCTAAAGTAAACATGAATATATACATATAATATATATGTACGCCTGTCGTGGCGCAGAGGCACAAGCGTGCGACTGTAAATGCGACAGGTTGTGGGTTCGATTCCCACTCCAGGAAATGTAAAATTTAGTATTTTCATTTCTTGGTTTTGGTAACAAGGCAAAGCGCGGCGTTGAGTTCCGCCACTCAACCCGCAATGCCTCAATACGGCGGAAAGTGGGGAACGGAAATGTTAAAAGAGAATGGAGTGTCTTAACACTAGGTTCTCTGGTTCCCTCTGCCTACCCCGTTATTTGCGAGATACAGCGTGAAGTAAAAAAAAAAGACAGCAATCAAAAAATCATATAATTTAACAGGTTAGCTTAGCTTTTACATATTGCCAGTGACTAGAATAGAAAGATAATAGTGAAGTTAGATACGTATCTTATAATCATTAATATTTATTCTACACTATTTTAAGCTAATCTATATATAGGTTAAAACATTTAAAGGCTTACCTCAATTTTGTCAGAATTAACGCAGCAGCAGTATTCGAACGGAAAGTCGCTCGAGAGGCCAAAGTCGATGGATCCGACCAGTGCGACGTCACGCCATCTCGAGTGTCGAATCTGTCAACAAAATTAATTTAATTTATTTATACAATTTATTGCCATTCTCCATAGAGAGGCCTGTCGTGACGCAGAGGGATAGGCGTGCGACTGTAAACGCGACAGGTTGTGGGTTTGAGTTCCACTCCAGGAAATGAAAATATTATTTAATATTTTCATTATTTATATTTATTTTTTTTTATTTCCTCTGGTTACAAGTGGCACGGCGTTAAGTTTCGCCACTCAGCACTCAACGCGGAAAGTGGGCAATGGAAATGTTAATAAAACAGAGCGTCTTAAAACTAGGTCCTCAAGTTTCCTCTGCCTACCCTGCTATACGCAGAATACAGCGTGAAGTTTAAAAAAAAATAAATTCTACTTTCGTAGACCATATATTATATATACAGGAGATTTTTTTAATTAAAATTTCACAAAGTATAAATTACGCACCAGCTTTATAAAAGATTTACGAAAAAAAATATTGACTTTAACCGCGATGAATGAAATCCTTGGGATCCGAAAAATTCTACATATTCGTATGTGAAAATAAAAAGTCGCGGTTGTATTCTCTAATGAAACATAAATAGGTGTAAATTTATACAAGAATAGAAGTTCTTTAAAGGTCAACTTAATAAACTTTCAAGTCCTATGTCCTTTCAGACGCTTATATATTAGAGCTACGAACGCTAAACGTGTTAAAAACAAAACGGAACGGGGAACGGAATTGTTGAAAGAGAATGGAGTGTCTTAACACTAGGTTCTCTGGTTCCCTCTGCCTATCCTGCTATATGCGCGATACAGCGTAAAGTTATAAAAAAAAGAAAAAAAAAATATTTTTTATTTCTTTTTTTTCGACCCCAGGTGACAATAGAGAGAGAGTACAGAGTGAGAGATATACAGAGTGTCTTAATCTAGTATTAAGACACTCGTTCTCTCTCGCTGACTTCTTATTATACCATAAAAGTGAGAAGCTAAAAACATGAATTTCCTAATTCCATCTCTAATTAAAACGAAAATTTATTTCATCCCGTATTTTAATCACTATAAAATATAAAAATCTACATACATATTAACATATAATTCCAATTTGTCAATCTGATTGCGTCGAACATAAACTATCGATGCGTGTATCTGTCGTCGCTTTCCCTTACAAACAAGCCGCCGGAAATAATTCAATAAAATAAGAAAAAAGCTGAAGACATCCCGTTTTTATGGAAAAGGTTGTATAATATCCCTACTAATATTGTAAATGTGAATGTAAGTTTGTTTGTTATGCATTTACGCTAAAACTACTCAACCGATTATGATGAAACTTTGTACACATAATCTTAGAGGTATTAAGAGAGACGTAGGATACTTTTTATTACAAAAAAAAAATTTTTTACCAAATATTTGGCAGATATGACTATTTGTCAAAATATGTGAAAACTGTATATTTTTTTTTTATGGATAACGGATGGCAAACGAGCAGAAGGACCACCTGATGGTAATTGGTTACCTTCACCCATGGACATCTACAACCCCAGAGATGTTGTAGATTCGTTGCCGACCTAGAGGATACAGATGGAAAGTAGTAGTCCGCTATCGAAACCACCACATTTTGGGGAAAGGATGGGTGGGAAAGGGGAAGATCTGGCAGAAATGCCATCGAACCAGAATACATCATTAGATATTTTGCGGTTCGTCTTTGACGTGATAGTGGTCTTGAGCCAGACGGAGGACTAACGTCCTACCACCTAACTACTGCGACACCCGCCTCTTCCGGAACGCTACCCAGCGGCGGAGGGGAATTGTATTCTATCCCCGTCCCCTCACAGAGTAAAATGTTAAAAAAATATATGCTTCAAACCTTTCAAATTGACGCATATCCGCACCATACACATAGTATGTAGTATGGGCTGTCATTGATCATGCGAGTAAAGCCGTGGGTAACAGAATTCAATAAAATAAGAAAAAACTAAAGGCATCTCGTTTTTACGGGAAAGATTGTATGCTAATCCAAAATATATGTTACTAGCGGAAATTATAGTAATACTTTGTTAGGTATTCGATATTTGTTGGTAGATACCAATAATTTTAAAGAAATGTTTGCTTTTTGTATTTGTACATTTTACCTTTATCTTTTTTATTATTATTTCACTCCTTACGGTAACTATTGCTTTCCAGTTTTTGTCATATAGCAAAGTAGTTAGAGAACGTTATGCCGAAACACTCTATTCTCGACTTCCGCCCGAACTCGAAACATTGCATGTTAGGTGGCGGTACTTAACACAGCGCTTTGTCTAACTAAAAATGGGAATAAATTTAGGAAATAATTTTCTTCATTCACTTTTCTAAATTAAGCAACCTGTCTAATAGTCACAAACACTTTTTTATTGGTCATAAATTATTATTTCGTAATTTCCGTAGAATAAATGATAAAATTTAAATTTTTCCTATGTATATAATTATTTTTTGCCTGTATAGCTATATTTTTGTATCATTAAATCACATACTTAATTTATCATGTTTCTAAAAATACAACCACATTTTAAAAGCGTCATTCGTTATTTCCTAAGCACATTTAATATATTATATTTGTAAAAAAAATTAAACATACATCTAACTAACTAGAATACTTAAAATTCACCAAATAGGCACAGGTTCAAATCCAAAGTTTCCAATCAATAAACAATTCAATTTCAATAACAATACAAAAACTAAATCCAATATCTAAATATCATATGTATGTAACCAGCCTAACTTTATAAGTATAATCCCCTCAATACCGCCGTCTAGAAGCTAATAACTTAATCAAAGCTCGACGCTCAACGTGATGGAAGGATTTAAATGACATTCACGTTCACGTTGTACCGTTGCACGGCATATGTTAGAAACGGTTTTGCTTTTTTTTCTTTTTAAATTAAAAAAGTAAAAAGCTGCACGCTTTTTCTATCATAGTAGTTGGAGTATTTTTACTTTTTAGAAGCAGGAAAAGAGAATTTTGTGTAAATACACTCAGTAACATGTAACGCCTGTTATGGCGCACCGGCAACTGTAAACGCGACAGGTTGTGGGTTTGATTCCCACTCCAGAAAATGGATTTTTTTATTTCCTGGGTTTGGTAACAAGGCAAAGCGCGGCGTTGAGTTCTGCCACTCAACACGCAGTGGCTCAATTCGGCGGAAAGTGGAGGACGGAGTGTCTTAACACTAGATTTCTATTGCTATTTGCGGGATACAGCGTGAACCTATGTATGTATGTATGCATTTACACTCCGTTCGTACTTTTTTTTAAGCTATACAAATATTTTTATACTTAAGACAGGAAGCAAAGAAAATGTAGAGTCAAGGTACTCCATTCCTCATTATATATTTATTAGGTACATTGTATGGTTTTACTCAACACTGGGTTTTGTATTACTAGACTGGGAAAATCAAAATATATACAAATTTCGTTACTGAATAAGTGACTGACAGACAACGTAAATCCGAAACTACTGGCCATAGAAAGCTGTAACTTTGCATGGGGCTTCCTTTGGAGTGTAGAAGAACACTAAATTAATAACTGACAAAAATTTTATAGGTATAAAGATGAGACAGCGTCTAATTGTAAACGTGATTGATTGTGGGTTCGATTCCTACTTAAGGTAATGAATATATTTAAAATATTATCATTTCTCCACTCTGGTAAGATAAAGCACAGTGTTCAGATCTGCCACTTGACACGTCGTGTCTTGAATTTGAGCGAAAAGTGACGTACGGAGTGTTTTGACACTACGTTCACTATGACTACCCTGCCATGCGGGATACAATGTGAAGCTGATGTTACCCATAGGTAAGGAAAAATGCAACTTTACGCATAGTCCATGCATATAAGGTAATATGCTATAACGCATATGCATATTATTTTATAATGACTTAGTCCTATCTCATTAGGCATGACCCAGTTACTAACTATCGATATTATTCAATAATATATAACAGGCCTATTAAAAACACATTTTTGTCATCGTTAACTCATAAAGAACATCTGTCTTTTGTTTCAAGTTCACACCACGTATTGACAAACAAAAACATCAAGAGACAACAAGGTAATCAAAGAAACCTAGTGTCGAATAGTAACTGTATGTTAAGTGGCGGAGCTCAACGCCGCGCAATGTATTAAATATTCTTTTTTAAACTGAATTAGTGCTATCAGATGCTTGTTAGAAGTCATTTTTCTATGAGCTTTGTTAACTAAATTCTCTCTGACTACTACTGCCCTGTCATGGGTTAAAAAGCATGAACCGAAAAAAAATCTATGATGGTGCAGTGGATATGAGTTCAAATATCAATTTGTGGTATAATATGTATTTGTAATACTGGTTTGGTTAGACAACGCAAAGTAAAATTTGGCTGTCTCATATGCATTATCTTTGAAACAGACAAAGAGAAGAGAAAGGAGTGACTTATTTCTTGATTTAAGCACATCTTGAATTTATTTTATGTTTAAGTTCTTAAGTTCTATTTTCATCTGTACACATTAGAAACTCCATTTCCCAAATACCGCCCGAATTAGGGACATTACATGTTCAATGGCGGAACTCAACGCCGCCTTTTGTCAGACCAGAGTGAAGAAATGAAAACAATTTAAATATATTTTTTTTATTTTTTTTAACTTCACGCTGTATCCCACATATAACGGGGTAGGCAGACGGAACCAGAGAACCTAGTGTTAGGAACTCCATTCTCTTTCCGTTCCCCACTTTCCGCCAAATTGAGGCAATGCGTGTTGAGTGGCGGAACTCAAGGCCGCGTTTTGCCTTGTTACCAAACCCAAGACATGAAAATACTAAATTTTATATTTCCTGATTAAATATAATCATTTCCCTTATTGGGAACCGAACCTAAAATCATTCTCATTTATAGACAAAAGCTCTTACTAAGCCACAATAAAGTTACTTGTATAATTTTTTATTTAAATTATTTTACTTTTTTTGCTAAAATATTAGGCGAACTAATCTCAATAATTATAGTGTCACAAACAATATAAATTTATTTGAAAAGCTAATTAAAAAAGCTTGATTAACAATTTATTACTAAGCGCTCTTTAGGTGTAACATAGCATGTCTATAACAGGTATAATTAAAAATTGAAAATTTCTAAGAAACTTTTGTAATAATATTTCAATATACGTTGCTATATTTTAATTATTTTAAAAGTTATTTAATTTTGCACCTCGGCAAATTAAACAATATTTATTCTCAAATATGTTTTTTTTTTTTTTTTATGGATAACGGATGGCAAACGAGCAGAAGGACCACCTGATGGTAAGTGGATACCTTCGCCCCTGAACATCTACAACACCAGAGATGTTGTAGATGCGTTGCCAACCTAGAGGATACAGATGGAAGAGGAGGACATTGTAGTATTCCGTTCTCGGAACCACCACATTTTGGGGAAAGGATGGGTGGGAATGGGGAAACCTGGCTTACATGCCATCGAACCGGAACACATCATAAGATATTTGGCGGTTCGTCTTTGACATGATAGTGGTCGCGAGCCAGACGGAGGACGAACCTCCTACCACCAGACAATGTTTTTTTTTTGTTTTGAGTTATTTATTATACTTATGGATATGTGCAGTTTCATACTTTTTCCCACATAACACGGTAGGCGGAAAGAACCTAATATGAAGAATCCGTTCCGTCCGTCGCAATTTGAGCCATTGCGTGTTGTTTGGCGTAATTCAACGCCGCGCTTTGTCCTATGTTTTAAGTGCCATTTATATTTCAGTTTTCAATCAATACTCATTGTGTACACATTTGTATAGTTATATATACTGATTTAAACAAAGATAAAAAAATAGTTGCAACTCTCTCTGTGCAAAATTTTTAGTAATAATTCTTAAAGAATGAAATTTCACAAAGGAATGCCTTCACATTACCTGAGTATCCTACTATGCTAAAAAAGCGTGAAGTTATTTTAATACGAAAGAATAAATGAAATATACTTCGAATCTTAAGAAAGAAATTAATTTTAATATATTAGCCATTTACTATATAGTCTTTTATTTTCCATGTCAAAGACTACCAAGGACTGTCGAATAACATGTGCCTTTCCATGTACTTTCATTAAGCTTTTTTATATGGTTTAAGCTAGCAGCTCGCCCGCTCCCGCGCACTTCTCTAAGCAGATCGTCGAGGATTTTTCATCACTCTTGACTCCGCTACGTGCCTTGCAGGCTCCCGTCGCTGAGATTTATGGATGTTTGGGGTAGTGCCTGTAGCCTTGGCTAAATGGTGGTTAAGGAGTACCTACTAGTAGGAGTAGTGTAGTAATTTTGGTGGGCAGTCGGCTGACCTACCATTTACCCGCTTAAGAGCCCCACATAACCCGTTCGAGTCTCCAAATGGGCAGGTACCCGCGTATTTAAAAATGCTGGCTATACCAACACGTATACAGTTAGACACTATACTATTGCGATATTTTAGCTGATAAACTACAACAATATATAGCCATACCATATGCATACTCATATATGTCACTCAAACATACTGCAGGAAGCATATGTTAAGATTTATAACGTTACAATAACTAGAGCATGTCGCAAATGACATATCTCAAAACGGTCAAGTCGGTTTTCTATCATAATTCATGCCCATATTTGGTATAGAAAGTAACGGTTGTGATATGTTAGTTGAGCAAGTTTTATAGATTTTATAGATCATGAACGGTATGATGACAGATTTAAGTTAACTAGTAACCACGTCGAAGCGTAAACGAGTTGCCATAGCGACGTATGGTACTTGATACTATGTTTAATACAATGTGAAAACTATTACAATATTATTTTTTTTCTTTTTTTATGGATACCGGATGGCAAACGAGCAGAAGGACCGCCTGATGGTAAGTGGTTACATTCGCCCATGAACATCTACAACACAAGAGATGTACTAGATGCGTTGCCAACCTAGAGGATACAGATGGAAAGGGAGGATAATGTAGTAGTCCGCTATCGGAACCACCACATTTTGGGGAAAGGATGGGTGGGAAAGGGGAAAACCTGGCTTACATGCCATCGAACCGGAACACATCATAAGATATTTGGCGGTTCGTCTTTGACATGATAGTGGTCGCGAGCCAGACGGAGGACGAACCTCCTACCACCAAGAAAGATATATACATCATTAAAAACACTAAAACATAGTCATGAATTAAAATCGCATTTCGATATATTTTTATATTAACATTCTTTAACATATTCAAATTTGTTACATTACAAGGTATACATAAAGAAGCTAGTGTTAAAATTCTCCGACATAACTTATTGAATGCCGAAACTTAACGCCATGCTCTGTTTCACGCGGGAAAATAAAAGTACTATAAACATAATCACCCCCAATGGGAATCGAACCCATAACGATCGTGTTTACATTCAACGGACTTATTATAGATTAAATTATATATTTTACATATACTTACGTATATATGGGCGTGTCATGTCCTTGTTTATACCAGATGACGAGCCCCATGCTATCCCCACGGATGGTGGGAGTGACGTCACAGGGCAGTTCTACTTCATTGCCAACCGCCGCATGCAGGGATTCTATAGCCGCTGAAACAATAGAAATATATATAAGAATAATAGTATATTACGCCTGTAGTGGCGCAGAGGCACGAGCATGCGACTGTAAACGCGACAGGTTGTGGGTTCGACTCCCACTCCAGGAAATGTTAGTCTTTTCATTTCCTGGGTTTGGTAACAAGGCAAAGTCCGCCACTCGGCACGCAATGCCTTAATTCGGCGGTAAGTGGGGAACAGCATTGTTGTAAGAGAACGGAGTGCCACTAGGTTCCCAGGTTCCCTCTGCCTACCCTGCTATATGCGATATACAGCGTGAAGTTAAAAAAATAAATAAATAAAAGTATATCTAAAAAGCATGAGGACTCCCCAAAGGGCATTTATGAAGAGGATAATGACTGTGGACGAGACGAAAGAGGTATGCAGGGACCGTAGCGTTTGGCGCTCCGCTCTCTCTGACTACCCCGCTAGGGATAAAGCATGAAGCTAAGTAAGTAAGTATTAATAATAATATTAATTGACAAAGCTCGGCGTTAAGCTCCACCACTACTGCGTACTTTAGTGATTCGATTTCTAGCGGAATGTAGAGAATGGAATGTCTGGACTATAGATTCAATCTGTTTACCTATACGGGAAAAAGAAGCAAGTTATATTATTATTTTTATAACTAATATTAAGCCTGTCGTAGCGCGGAGGCACAAGCGTGCGATTGTTAACGCAACAGGTTGTGGGTTCGATTCCCACTCCAGGAAATGTAAGTTTAGTATTTTGATTTCCTGGGTTTAGTAACAACGCAAAGGGCGGCGTTGAGTTCAGCACGCAATGCCTCAATTCGGCGGAAAGCGGGGAACGGAGTGTCTTAACACTGGGTTTCCTCTGCCTACCCTGCTATATGCAGGATACAGCGTGAAGTCATGTATGTACTAATATTTGTAAAATATGTTACTTTAGTAGATGCGGTGGTTGTTGGTTCTAATTTGTTAAGCAAAATATTTATATTCCTCATATATTATTGTTTAAGGCATAAATACGAATACTTGTATATCTTTTTGTAAAGATATTTAAAATGAATAAGAATTATAATTAATAATATTTATGTGACGTCTAGAGTTAATCGATTTGTGCATTGAAATAACAAATATTCATACATACAACTATATATTTAATACAAACACAAACAGTATCGTGGTAAACAGCTCACTGAGCACCATCGTGTTCCGGAGACATTGAGACGATCTGACGGATGCTGTGATACATCCAGTTATTTACCCTGTCACTAGTACTAATACTCTCATATAAATACTGAGTAAATATCGAATGAAAACTTATATTATTTTGTTTAAAGTTTCATATTATGCTATGATTTGTTAGCATTGTTACTAAATAATGAGATTTTAACAAAGAAAGGACGATTCCAAAAAAATGCACTAAGTAATGTTATTACGAATAACTCAAAAGCTACACGTCGTATGTTAACTAAATTTAAATAAGACATCAAAAGTGCTAGCTATTATATAAAAAAACTAGCCGCCCCAGCTTCGCACGGGTATAAAATATATAACCTATGTCACTCAGTGAAAAAAAAAATTAAAAACGATCCAGTAGTTTTGACTTATTCATTACTACCCGTGGCCCGCACACGTTCAATTTGGAGTAAAACAATTCACCTTTCCCTGTACCATGAAAATTTCCTATCTTTGGACTATCTAAATTCGTATATTGCACTACATATTTACTTGGTTATTAGGTTGTTAGGTGGTAGGAGGTTCGTCCTCCGACTGGCTCGCGACCACTATCATGTCAAACTTTCCCCCCCGTTGCCCCCCCACCGTTACCCAAAATGTGGTGGTTCTGATAGTGGACTACTACATTGTCCCCCCTACCAACAGTATCCTCTAGGTTGGCAACGCATCTACAACATCTCTGGTGTTGTAGATGTCTATGGGCGAAGGTAACCACTTACCATCAGGTGGTCCTTCTGCTCGTTTGCCGTCCGTTGTCAATAAAAAAAAAAAAAACTTATTTACTTTTTACATTTTACCTATATATTTTAATTTTACAATTAATATATTACAGAATGTCTTTATATACAACGTTCACAGCTGTGTTATCATAAGACAATACAAGCATGTTTTTTATAAGCACGCGGCGCGCCGCGTACCGGCCGGTAAACCCGCAACCGCTATGCCTCTGTATTTGAAATCTTTAATATTTTCGAAAATATTCATTTAAATCAATAAACCTTAACTTATAACAATAGTAGTTTACATCACATCCTATTATTCTCGAAAATAATCCAGGCAATTATTAATTACAGTAGAAATAAAATTTCCCTAAAAAAATCGAACCCATTACCATCTATCCAAATAGACACAACGCAATTTTTCCACAACGCCCTATCTTTATAATTATTTTTTTTTAAGCTGCACGTATGTATCCCGCATATAGAAGGTAGGCAGAGGAAACCTAGTGTTAAGACACTCCGTTCTCTTTCAACAATTCCGTTCCCCACTTTCCGCCGGACTGAGGCATTGCGCGCTGAGTGGCGGAACTCAACGCCGCCCTTGGCCTTGTTGCCATATTTATAATTCACATTTAATTAAAACCATACTATGTATACCGAGAGTCCTAATTTTGCAGAAATGAATTCGTATTTAGTTTTTGTCAATATTTCGTTATACCGAATTGATTGAAAAACTCAAATGTTCCTTACTTTGGTATGTGGAAAACTTATTATTAATGAATAAAGTTGGCAGTTTCATGTTTTATAATTATTTAAGCTTCAATATCGGTTTCAAGGCAACAGATGTTGAGCTTTTTATTAAAATCTCGTGTTCGCGTTTTGGTGAGGGTATACGTACCTTAAGTTTTAGTGGGTTCGAATCCTATTAAACAAATTGTATATAGGTACATATATAATTGAATTTGTACTACACAGCCTATTTAAATTCACGCTTTCAATCTTTTACAGCCTCACGCTTTATCCCTAGCATAGCAGGGTAGTCAGAGAGATGATTGATGATGACTCCTTTCATTCCTTTCCTCCGTTCTTCGCCCGAATTTCAGACATTGTTTTTTTTATTATGGAACTAAACAGCCCGCTTTGTCTTGCCAATACGGAAATATAAAAGTAATTTCGATATAATGACTCCTTTAGTTTCATTATATATGTATTCTTATTAGTGTAAGGGCAAAAATAGGATATAATTTGTTGCAGGACTCTATTAAAACATTTGTATTGTGTAAATACGTATACAGCGGATAGAGCCAAGTTTAGACTAAGAAAGTTTGGTAGCGACGCATATAGCTAGCTTATTTCAAATGACAGAAACTCAGAATAACTGAAGACAAAAGATTTTTAATATCAAAGTTCTAGTAGAATAAAGGTATTATAAAATATTTTTGTTTCAACTTCAAGCTCCTTTCCGCATAGCAGAATAGTCAGAGATATTCCAGTGTCAAGATACTGTACGCTCCATGTTCCACCTAAAATTGTGACATTGCATCTTAAATGGCTGAACTCAGTACCACGTTTTACCAGCGGAGTAACGAAAAAAAAATTAAATTTAATCATAGCCCCAGTGAGGATTGAACCCATAACTTTGGTAGGTGCTGTCCTACTGTGCTACTTTGCGAAAACTAAAGACCTCTCTTCATGATATATGTATGAACAAAATCAAAATCAAAATATTCTTTATTCAAATATATTACAAACACTTTCGAATCATCAATTAACATAAAGATGTCAGTCCTACCAGAAGCCATCACCGGCTCGAAAGGCAGTTTTGCTGAGAAGAGCCAGCAAGAAACTCAACAGTTGCTCTTTTCAAATAAAATTTTACAATTTTACAACTATGATGAGCCTCACGGGTGAGCGTCAACAGTATTTATTTCCACACATCAACATCATTATAGTACTCTTGGACAGAATACACTTTTTTCAATAATATATTTTTAATTTTAACTTTAAATTTTTGAGGTGCAGGTCTGTAATTATTTGTGGAAAACATAAATATTTAACTTTCTCTTTCAAGTATTAAATTTTTGTGACTTTTTAAATGCTTTGATAGAAAAAAAAAGTACATTTCTATCAGATACAGCACTTTTACACTCGGAAACACACTCCCCTATTAATATATCACTTAAAGTGAACAATCGTCGGTACATTGAATCAGTAACAATTGACCGTTGCACGCGGAAAGTGTAACGTCTCAATTTATTGTTATGACAGGATCGGGTCAGTTGTTAATTTTCATTGTAACTTTCCTCTTTTTTTCACCACAATGATATCCAATTTATAATGTATTCTTTTATAAAATGGTTGTAAATTAAGTCTTTTATTTGTTTTATGTTTCCTTTTCAGCTACATGTTTTCCTATCATACAAGTGATGGTAGGGAGAATCTAGTGTTAAGACACTCCGTTCTTTGCCTTCCGCCCCCGTTCGATATATTGTATCTTAAGTGGCGGAATTAAACACCGCGTTTTATCTAAATCCATTATTCTTATTATGTCATTTTTTTATGGCATAGCAAACTAGTCAGAGAGAACATAAAAACAAAACACTCATTTCTCCGCGTTTCACTCCAATTCGAGACATTACGTCCTAAATAGCGCAACTTAACGCCGCACTTCGTTTTATTAGAGCTGGAATGGATGGAAAATTTAAATAATTTAAATATAATTATTTCTTTTGGTGTATTAATATTATTACTTTTTGTACATTACAAAGGACGTGTTGTTTATTGTTAACAAATATGTAACCAATGCTTATAAAATTGTACCTTTAAAGTAATATATGGGGCTTCAATTGTATAAAAAGGCATATATTATAAAATTATTTCTTGTTTCAATCTGCAAGGATTTTTCGTAAATATATTGAAAATAAATGGTTAGATAAAATGAGGAGCGCGCGCGATGAATGTGGATATTAATGCGCATTTTAAAGGGGCCCCTTAAAACTACACTTGGGTCGTAAGTCCCAGACACTCTCCAAACTGCTGTCTCTGCAACGCAATGGACACCCATACAGTGAATTCATGGTGCGCTAAGGAGTTTTTTCTTTTCTTAAGCTTCACGCTGAATCCCGCACATAGCAGGGTAGGCAGAGAGAATCCAAAAACCTAGTGCTGTGACACTCCGTTCTATTAAAATTTACGTTCCCCACTTTCCGCTGAATTAAGACATTTTCTTTTTTGCATAATAAAAATTACTCATTTACAGTCACAATTAACTGTTTCATATATTTAAATTGATTATAGAAAGGCTATAAGTTCCTCTTTATTAAAACTTTGTAATTGCTCGTAAAGTAGCGCCTAATTGATTACTAATTCAGACCTTTAGGCCTAAGCTTGTAGGTCAAAATTTTGCCCAAGATAAAATATTTAGGTCATTAACACAACCAATTTTAATGAGATCTTTGATTATCACAATTTATATTGATATTAAATTAAACTATTGTAACCGGGTTAATCGCTTTTTTTTTTTTTTTTTTTTAATGGATAACGTATGGCAAACGAGCAAAAGGACCACCTGATGGTAAGTGGCTACCTTTGCCCATGACCATCTACAACACCAGAGATGTTCTAGATGCGTTGCCAACCTAGAGGATACAGATAGAAGGGGAGGACAATGTAGTAGTCCGCTATCGGAACTACCAGATTTTGGGGAAAGGATAGGTGGGAAAGAGGAAAGCCTGGCTTACATGCCATCGAACCGGAACACATCATAAGATATTTGGCGGTTCGTCTTTGACATGATAGTGGTCGCGAGCCAGACGGAGGACGAACCTCCTACCACCAAACAAAATTTATATTTTAGTATTGGGAAATACATTTTTAGGTAGGCCACAAGTAGGCTACGTGTGACCATGAACTACTGTTAAGTGTTTAAAACTTGGGGCTTCCCAAAAATTGTATTTCCAAATACTAAACTAATAAATATACGCGATTAATCCGGTTAAAATTAACTAAGTTTCAATAAATACAATCTATTTTGTTACTGAATGGTAATTTATATATATATATATATATATATATATATATATATATATATATATATATATATATATATATATATCTCCTTGCCAGGCGTGAATAAGTTGTCAAACATATCAAAAACGCATACTTTACAGAGCATGCATATTAAAACTTGAGTTTTACCTGTAAATTTTATTTCTATGTTATTTAAATACTTTTTTCACTGAAAGTGTTCGATTTGTTTCATTCTTTTTTTTAATCTATTATGTAGTCTATGAAGAAAACAATTCTAATGCCTGTATGTAGTTAAAAATGTATATACAAGTTGACTTATCAACTTATTCACAAGTGATACGGTATTTTCTAATTTATTAGTGGATAATTCGTCGGAAAGTAGGGAACGGAATTGTTGAAAGAGAATGGAGTGTCTTAACACTAGGTTCTCTGGTTCCCTCTGCCTCCCCTGCTATATGCAGGTTACAGCGTGAAGTTAAAAAAAAAATAAAAAATATTAGTGTATGTTTAAACTAGTTTTAAACTCGTTAGTCACTATAGTAAAATTTGCACCTATTACTATAGTTACTATAGTATTTTTTAAATGTCACAAAAATATATCACTTTTCATTGAAAAATTTCATTAAAACCGAACATTATTTACTGTCTGATATGAGAAATTAAATTTAATATTCGTGGT
>JAKGSA010001013.1:68356-130294 GCA_033558755.1 Philaethria dido | reverse complement strand
ACCCTACGATCCATTAAATGGCTTTTCAGTAAAGTTGTGCTTTTACATTTATTGTTGTTGACTATCAAAATATATATTTATCATTGTTGTTTTCACTATCATTGGTGATTATATAGCAAAATTAACTGGTTGATCTGATAAAATGAATGCTCTTTGCATTCTTCTCTTTGCGTTCAAATCACAAATAAATCAAAACCTACATATCTAGTTTTAATAAAATATGGAATCGATCATAAGAAGTACTAGAAATCATACATTGGTTCACCCAGTAACAAGTTATGCAGTAGTGAAAAACACGCAGTCGAATTTAGGATCTCTTCATTTTTTTGAAGTTGGTTAATAAGCGCACTTGTAACTACGAGATTAAATTTCTTTAGCGAAATCTGTAATTCATAATAAATTACATTAAAATAGGTCCAGCAAGTGAAGGGGCATCCCCGGGACCGGTCCGACGTCGCGTCTCCGATAAATCCGGGGTCGCCATAGCGGGAGGTAATATATTATTTATTATGTCAATATTTATATTAATGAAGTCATTATGGCGCTGTGGGAAAGCGTCTAACTGTAAATGGGAGTGGTTGTGGATTCAATTCCAACTTGGGAAAATGATTATATTTTTTTGTTCTGGTAAGACAAAACTCAGTGTTGAATTCTACCACTCAACAAGCAATGTCTATAATTTATATGATTTTTTCTGCTTTTCCTGCTATGCAACAGAAGACGTGAAGCTTAAACACATATAAAAATTATATACTTCTTTAATATAAGACAAAAAGAAAAAAGATTTTTTTCTTTCTCTTTTTGTCAAAATTAGGAATTATTGATTTTTTTATATGAATATTTATATGAATGAAGTTTATTTATATGAATATTTACCTCTTATGTTAAGGTCTGCCTTATATGCTCGAAAGAGCTGGATTAGACGTTCAACAAGGTAAAATAGAATTTAATAACATATATACTTAAAATAAATTAACTGTGAGTGGATTATAAAACCTAAAACCTCATTGTTTCCCCTTTTCAAAGGGGATTTCCTGAAAATCCCTTTCAGTGCTCCCCTACACTTCCCAAATTGCCTACATGCTAAATTTCTTATTGTTGTGGCCTGTAGTTTCGTCTATACATTGTCAGTCAGTCACCCACTAACTAATTGGCTAATAGTTTAAACGCTTACTATCCAAGTGAATGCGAAAGTATGGGTTCAAAACCCTCTTAAATATTTCTTTTTTTTTTTATCTTTACGCTGTATCCCGCATATAGCGGGGTAAGCATGATATATGTAAATATGATCTCTTTATTTCTACTAGAATCGTTGAATTCAATGCATTGCTATTATAATGAAGCGTAGCGTTATGCACTTCTTCTCTATATGAATTTTAAATATGCCAAATTTCATACTCGTCCATCTACATAATTTTCTTAAAAAGAGTTCAAAGTTTTTGGCATAGAGTTCTGCCACTGTAATTAATTTCACTAGATTTTAAAAAATAATTTTATTCAATACTATATTTCAGAGATACAACGTAACCGTGAGTTCTACAAGACAGCTGATGTGCGTCCGCCATTCACATACGCATCGCTTATACGACAGGTTATTTATATTTAATTTAAAAATATTCCAATATTAATTAATATTTTTCCTTTTTTATAACTTCACGCTGTATCCCGCATATAGCAGGGTATTTTTTTTTTTACTTGATATTATACGCCGGGTACAGGTCCCGTACAAACCACTTCTCATTTACACTTCTGTTACACTTTCTCACATGCTACACTGTGTTATGAAATTTATGGTTTCATTACACTTGTATACAGGCAATGCAGACTTCTCGTGGTACATACATTGGTTCCATCTGCATTCGATATATGTAACAAATACTTTTCATAAAATCTATTTTTACTTAAATACTTGACTAGAACTGAAATTCGACAATAATCTTTGTTATTTGATTATTAAATGGGTATTACTCTCGCATATACCACTTCGAAATTATACCACAGTTACACTTGCTAATTTTTATATGACGGGTACTCACATAGATTACTGATACACAGTCACGTTTACACTTCCACAATCTTTAGTTAACACTTGTACACTTTGCAACACTTGTACACTTTACAACGCTCTGCGGATAGTCCGCATGCAAATCACTTCACATTTACATTTTTACAGTTATACTTACATACTTTTACAATTATTTGCAATAACACTTACAGACTTAAACTTAAAAAATGACACATAATTATGGATTAGTCCTTCCACACATACTTTGCTTTTATAAATCAATTATATTTACACATTTTACATTCATACACTTGACATGAAAACGCCAGGTCCATTGCAGACTTACACGTCTATATTTCCTTACAGTTTATTTTAAAAACTTCTTTAATTTCACTCTTACCACTCTACAACTGACACTGTTATGGCTGACACATAACACTTGATTATGGATTTTATGGTTTCATTACACTTTTACACCTTTTCACTTGACACATTCAATATAGACGACACAAACCTGCGCATTTTCATCATACATTAAAATGGAGATACACTTTAATTACACCAACACACTTGCAGTCTTCAACGTATAATATACACTGAGTCAGTCCCTACACAATCCACTTTTACATACAATTGCACATATATAAACATGTACACTTTTCAACAACTAACACATATTTTCCACGTTTACACTTCAGATATCTAACTAATTACATTACATTTAATGATAGATTTTCTTACTTAATTGTACGCTGCGTATAATTTCCGCGCAGTTTACTTTACGTTTACATTTGCACACTTATACAGATGACACTTTATTAATAAAAGTGTGACTTGATTACACTTTGCCTTTAAGTGTATCAGATGTGTGTGTAAGTGCTTTTAATAAAACTTACCTTACTTTTCTTATACACCTTACACATTACACTTCAACAAAATGCATGATCACACTAATACTATCATTTTCATCATCATAATCATTATCCTAACACTTAACAGTTACACTTGCACACTTTACAAAAGCAATACACATTGTATCTCTGATATTTTTACTGTAAATTACAGATATCAGAAAATCTGATCTTCCACTTTTACTCATCAATATAATACAATAACTCATTTGAAACTACAGAAATTTTACAAAATACAACTTCATCCATGTTTAAACTAACAAATATTTACCCTTTCTACATTAGATGTGGCTCAACTAACACTGCAATAACAACACACTTCAAGTGTATTCACTTGAATACAATATTGATAATTACTATAATCATTAGTTAGAAACAATTAAAATTAAATCATGAAATATTCATAATATGAGTAAAAATAATTTCATTATTTCGAAGTGAAATACTATAGCACTATTAAAAAACACAAATATTTTATTAATTTGTGTATTTTAACACAATAACGAAGAAATAACACTTAAACACTTTACCAATACAATATCTTTACACTTATACAAAAAACACACTTCACATATTAATCAATCTCTTCTTAAATATTTTCTATCTAACCTAGTTATTAATTCTTATCGTGTAAATAAACATTTTTCTCGTTTCAGATTTAAAGTTTTCGTACTATTATTATTTGTGTAGTTTATTTTGAATTTGTAAGTGACGTCGTAACTCTCTTACGTCGTCACACTGTGTTCGTACATCATGTATTTAGGTTATTAAGTTGTGTGTGTTCGTGGATTTCGGCGCAACGATAAATAACAGGCTTGCCTCACCCGTCCCTCTCCCCGTCCTTGCATGAACTGACGACGATCTGTGCTTATTATATCACGAGGAACATACAAAATAACTGAGATTTGCTAAAGAGGAATGAATTATAGAACGCGATCCGGACGAACCTGTCTCTGCACAAATGTTTCGTGCGGTACGAGGACGACTTCGGCTCTTTCTGGATGGTAGACGACGCGGAGTTCGTGAAGCGCCGCCACCTCAGCCGCGGCCGCCCGCGCAAGTACGAACCCGCCACCAACAACCCACAGTAAGGGCCGTTGCGACCGTCCAACGACTGCCTCACTTACTGCATACTCTTGTTTGTTATTCAGCATTCGAGCTTACATTGTGTTGTCTGTTAGTTATACTCATTGGTTAGTCTTGAGTTATTTTACAAGTTATTTGTATCTTGTGTCCTAAGGTATAGTGAAGTTAACACACTAGGTTCTCTTTGTTTATGGCTCTAATGTAATAATGTGGGAGATACGTGAAGATTCTTGAAATTTATATCAATTAATTCTTTAAATAATAAAGATTCTGATTAACATAACAAGAATGTTTTAACCGTTTGACATAATCAAATTAAAACAGATGGTAAATGTTTGTTTCACATGAATATCAAATAACTCAAGAATTAGCCTTAAACTAAAATATCTACAAGATAAATTATCAAAAAAAGTAAAATTAAAAAAAAAATAAGAAATGCTGAATCACAAATATATAACGATAGCTGAATCAAAAATTCAGATATGCTTAAAATAGATGACACATAAGCGATGTAGTAACAACACGACGTACTAGCAGCTGTTCCAAATAAAATACGTAAAAATATATCGAAATTATGCAAAAATCGTTGGACGATCGCGTCCATAGCGTATTATTGTATGTGAATGATCTAAAAATCGTGAATGATGATTTTTAGTATCAAATAGTTGATGATAATGTATGGTGTCGATGTTTAAGCTTAGATATATTCAATATGTCATGTTAGAAACTAGAGCCATATGTTTATTCTATTATAATGATAGTAAAGACTGTGTGTGCTTATATACCTACATTTAAAGTAACAGAAAGAAGAGAGAAAATCATAATCTCCATGATATTTTTGATTTTTCAAATTAAAAATTGTATTTTTTTTAATATCTTAACACTTATTGAGATATCTATAAAGCATATATAAGCACACATAAGTGTCACTAGAATTAGATTGCGAAGCTATAACATAATTGTTTTGCAATAGATTTTAACATCACAATTCAAAACTAATTAATTAGCTTTAATCATATGTTGCTAAGTACCAGATAGATACATTTGTCGGGAACACGAGAAACGTTTAAAATCCTGTTTAATTTAATTATCATATGCATGATGTATTATTTAAAAAAAAATATTGTAAAGAAGATCGTCGTTGGATATCCGAGATGTGGAATTGAACGGTCCCTTTGTGCGCATGTTTCCTTTTGGGTAAGTGGCTTCAAGCTTTGCATGTGCATTTATGTCGCATGTTCTCGTTTTAGAATTTTTTCTCGATTTTTCTATATGCTTGCCTTTTTTATCTATTTTTTATAAGTTTTATACTATTTTTTATTATCTTTAACTTTTCACACACACTCACCGTTTATTGACTCTGACATGAATTACTCGTACAAACTAATTGGTTTCACAATTTCCAAATTAAACACTTCACAAGTTTTACACTTGACAGATGACACTTTTGATAACACTTATGATTTGATAAATATGAAGAGGTCTGTGATGGCCGGGGTATGGATTTTATTTTATTTGTTTTTGATTTGATGAGAGATAAAAGATACCTATAGTTTATATTTTAATTGCAAATAATAGTCAGAGTAAATTAATTAATAAAAAAAAATAATAGATTTTACTTTTATAAAATTTAAATGGTTACAGTATCATTATACCTATGTTTTATTTCGAATAGGTTTATGGGAGCGCAGAGTCCGCCAATGATGACGAGCCCCCACAGCTATAGTGAAGCACTGAAACGAAACCTTCAGGTAAATGTAACTGAAATAAAGCAGTTTCTGGAGCTTTTAGAACTTTTTCTGAGAATGCACGAATTTCAAGGGTTATGATATCAAATCCTATTCTATTGGAGACTTTTTAAAAAACTTAATATTTTTGTAATCATAAGTTATAGCATGTTTTTTTTATGAAAAGAGTTTTTTCACGTAAATTATGTAAAATTTCAGGGTATGATGGAAGACTGTAACTTATCGTATATGTCTGGTGACGACCACATGATGCAATCTGAGGAATATCCCTCTTCACATGAAGATTACAGGTAAAATATTTACTTTACTGGCCTTTACCTTTTCGTTTCCTATTTTCCTTGATTATTATATGATTATTACACACGTAAGATAACTAATTTTTATAGTTCATTATAATCGCCAAAAGTAAAAAAAAAAAGTTATCATATCCTGATTTTGGCTTTAGTAATATATTTGAGCTAGCTACTTTGATATGTCAAATAGGAAATACATGGTTAATAATGGTAAAATAAAAATATATATATATTGATAATGACATGATTATAATTATTAACTTTGGCACCACTATAGCTAGTGGAGTAGATGGTAAGACAAAAAAGATTTAAATTCAATGTTAATATGTAATGCCTCTTTAATTAGTCCAATTAAGAAATATTAGTAAATATATTCAATGTATTTATGTATGTATTTATGTATTTATGAATCTATGTATAAAGCGAGAACACCGCCTACCAATTTTAATACTCCCACACCTTAGGGTTGCCTGGCAGAGATCGCTTACAGCGATAAGGCCGCCTGCTGTACATTTATTTTATAATTATGTTTCGTTTTTTTTTCTCTATAATATTGATGTACAATAAAGCATATTGTTATTATTATTATTAGATAAAGTATCTTAACACTACAAAAAAACCATAAAAGTAAAGTAATTTAATATATAAATGACCAGTCGGCCGCCAATAATGAACGGCTACGGCAGCTCGTCGCACGACGCGAAGGCGGAGGACCTCAGCGCCGGAGACGCGCACGACGTCAAACCCAACTTGTACGCGCTCAAGAACGAGATGCAAGCCTCGGATTATTCAAATAAAGGTATTTTTATATTTATATTGTATAAATTTATTGTACCAAAGATAAATACAATAAGATTATCCTTATAAAATTATAATAAGTAATTATACAAAAAAAATTGAGGTTGGTGTAGAGTTTCGCCACTCAACAGTCAATGGCTCAATTCAGCGGAAATATAGAATTGGTAACCTTAAAAGAAGGGAGTGTCTTAACACAAATAAAATGGATAACAGTCAAGAAGTTTTTATATACATATAATAAAAATTAACCAATAAAATTATTAATATATAATAATAGTTAAAATATAATGATTACTTTAATTATTTCCAGGAGATTACCAAAATTCCACTAAGGAGTCATCTAGCAATCGTTCAAGCGAGACCAGTCCCTATGACGATTACTCTAGACCCGAGGACAGATATCGTCCTTCCATCTCACATATCAAGGATGAAGCCGAAAACCTATCCTTAAACGAACAAAGATCTGATAAATAAACACCAAAACCTGAAGCCCTAGAAAATTATAAAAAGAGGCTGATTATAATCATAATTAAAACGTATTATGATTACTACCCAAATCATGAACTCGGTCAGAATCGATCGATTATAGAATGATTCAATCGATCTCAGAGCTACGATCGGTATGAGAATCGATCGGTCTGTGATTATTCTGAACGTTTGCAGTGAAATTATGAACTGAATTTATATTATAGCAATATAAAGTGATTTGTGGTTATTATATTATATTATGGATCGTAGTTTAGCGTAGTCACAGTATATAATACAAATATATTTACGGGTCTAGATCTATATGTATTTCAAGTTAGCGGACGGTGTTTTAATGTGTTCACTGTTGGATTTTTATAATTAAAGATATAAATTAGGAGTAACCAAATATTATTATTATTATTATTTTTGTCAACATTTATTTTTTTGCCCGGTTTTAACGGGACCTTTCAAGTATTATAGGTTTACGTTATATTTTTTTTAATGATTATTTTTTTATTATGATTATGATTATTATGATTATGATTAAGATTAGCTAAAGTTAAATATTTCGAATTGTTAGTGGTTATAGCTAGTTTAAGTGTTAGTTAAGTTAATCGGTCAGTCAACGATAGTTTTACCTTAAAAGGTCCATATCAAAATTGTGTAATCTTTAATAAATTAAGAACAATAAGTAGTTATATTTGTCTTTCGTAGTGTAAATGTGCGCATAGCGTTTTGGTTCGAAATTAGTTTTTTTTTTTTATTATTATCGGTTCATATTCTACTTATATGCGGCGTGTGGGAAAAGTGTTAATGTATAATCACACCTTAAGTGATATCTAAGTGATTATTGAGAAATTGAATTTAATTTTTAAATACAATACAATTTATTTTGAAAAAACTAATAATTCAATTTTTTTTTAATAGAATTACAAGTTTCTTTTGTTTTTAAGTTTATTGTTCTAATTTTTATTTTTTTTTAATAATAATCACACTTTAAGTGACACTCAAATGTTTGTTGAGAATTTAAAATAACTATTTAATATTTTGAAGAAAATAATAATTGAAATTGATTTCTTTTTAAGTTAATTATTTATTTTTCTAACTTTTTTTTTAATATAATTTGCACTTTTGGCACACGCTCCAACTGACAAGGACAATTCGATCTCAACATAAAACAGCCAGAAAGCTTTTATAATTAAGTACTGAACGTATACGGAATTGATTTATTTGATCTGATGTATTTTTTTTTTATTATTTTTTTCCACCGTGCCATAACCTGGTGAGGTTGTGATTCTATGGGATTGTTTTTTTTTTTTTAAATTAATTAATTATATAATTTGTAAATATTTCAATATTTCATGTAAATTGTTTGAATTAATCTCTAGGCTTAAATATAGTATAAAGGCATATTATCGTTCATGTTGTAGTAAATTTAGATGAAAAAAAATAAACATTGGTTAGTAGTAAAATTTTCACACTAATAAATATTATAATGGTATGTAATAAAAAAAAACTTTCTGAGAATTATTTTTTATGAAATTCGAACGGTTCGTTCTGAATTTTTTTAGTGGTTCGCAATAATAATGTTATTGCGATGATTATGATTATGATTATGATGATTATTATTATATTATAAGCATTTATTAAAGTATTCAATAGATTCGTGTTATTCCAGTAATATGTGAAAGGGTGGAAATAATCATATCACAACTATGTATAGTAATTGTAACTTCATGGTTATTGGACTTTATTATATATTCAAATTCGCATTTAAAATAAACATAGTGATGTAGCTGCACTGCATTTTTACATAAAACGGATAGATTAATCTAGATGATTTTTTTTTTAGATTCTGTCTGAAAGTCTTGAATTAAGTACTTAAATCAAAAGAAATAGCTGTTTTTTGTCATTTTATTTTAATTTCAAAAATATATATACTTATTTCTTGTCAAAAATCATATTTAAAAGAATTACAATGTATACATATTCTGTTTGAATTACAATTTTATAATAATTTTGTAAGCGATTTTTTATTTGATACAAATAGTGGCGCCCGACGTGGGACAATCTCCATACACTTTGAACATTGTAAATTATACTTAATTAGTGTTGTATTAAACCAAATCATTACAAATAATGTTTTGTTTTATTTATTACCTTTATTATTTAAGAGTAGAGACTATCGTGGCTCAGTGGGAATTCTGACCATGAACACGATAGGTTATGTGTTCAATTTTCACTCGGGGAAAAGAATTATATATTAATAATTTTTATTTCTTCGCTATGGTAAGGTAAAACGTGGCGTTGAATCCCGCTACCGCCACTACAACACAATGTCTCGAATTCAGACATTGATTGTCTTGACATTAGGTTCTATCTGATTACTTTGCTAAGCGGGATAAAGCGTGAAGCTGCTTTCTCGTTCTCTTTTCTATATTACATACATACATAACTTCACACTGTATCCCGCATGCAGCAGGGTAGGCAGAGGGAACCTAGAATTAAGACACTCCGTTCCTAACTTTCCGCCGAATTGAGGCATTGCGTGCTGAGTGGCGGAACTCAACGCCGCGCTTTGCCTTGTTACCAAGCCCAGGAAATGAAAAATTCCATTTCCTGGAGTGGGAATCTATATTAGTAGTAGTTATACTATATTATCAAAACAATAACGGTCATTGCTAAAGAAAATTGGAAAAATATTTTACAGATCAGGGGTGAGCAATCCGCGGCCATACATTCGCCGCCATTCAGCACGCAATGCCTTAAGTCGACGGAAAGTGGGGAACGGAGTGTCTTAACACTAGGTTCTCAGGTTCCCTCTGCCTACCCTGCTATATGCGGGATACAGCGTGAAGCTAAAAAAAACAAAAAATGTTAATGACACACTTAAATATGTTTCTAAATAACTCTTTCGTTTTCTAAATGTGTTAATTGAATCGGTGAGTGCAGAAACAACATAAGTTTGGATTTTCAAACTTTGCAGGTGGGAGAAAAAAGTGTATAACTTGCTTTTCTAAGCTAGTTTAAATCGTTGTTCCTGCACTCACCGATTCAATTGTAAATAAATTATTCATTATAATATATAAATATATAATATAAGTACTACATATTTGAGTAACACAATTTTTAGGGACCCAATCATTGCGAGGTTGGACAGTGTTCGTTTCGAACGTGATGGGTTCGTCCTCCACTTAGAGCAATGTTCATATTTAATTATTTCTATTTACCCGATCTGGTAAAGTGAGGCGTGGCGATATATTCCACCACTCAACACATAATAACTTTGGACAGTGAGCAGAGAGGTGGAAGTGTCCTTCTTGTTTGCTGTATGCCTGAAAAACCTTAGTTACTTTTTTCAATCATCTATATGTTATCAGATACCTTTCATACAGATACCTCGATTCCCACTCCAGGAAATGTAAAATTTAGTATTTTCATTTCTTGAGTTTGGTAAAAAAGGCAAAGCGCGGCGTTGAGTTCCGCCACTCAACACGCAATGTCTCAATTCGGCGGAAAGTGGGGAACGGAATTGTTGAAAGAGAATGGAGTGCCTTAGCACTAGATTCTCTGGTTGCCCCCGCCTAGCCTGCGGTATGTGGGATACAGCGTGAAATTAAAAAAAAAAGAAAGATACCTTTAAAATTTTCATCCTATATTTGTAATTAGAATATATCTATACGTAAAAGACATACACGTTACCAAGACAACGCATATTTTACGCGTCAACGAAGCTACTAGTATAATATAAATATTAACACACCAGTAGTTAGAGCTATGACAGAACTGTCATAAATACCACAACGGAAACAGACATTAATATTATTTAATACTTAATGATATTCAATTCATCGTATAATTAATACTAGTCGGAAACAAATGTTGGGAACGTTGAATCATCGGGACAGTGTATTGTGTAAGTAAAATTGTTAGCCTATAAGATAATTTTTAACCAACATTAAAAAAAGGAGGAGGTTCTCAATTAGATTGTATTTTTTTATATATGTTATCCCATAACTTTTTGTTAGGTTGTAGCGCCGTCGCACAAGCATGCGCATCGCAAGCAGGTTGTGGGTTCGATTCCCACTCCAGGAAATGGATTTTTTTATTTCCTGGGTTTGGTAACAAGGCAGCCACTCAACACACAATGCCTCAAGCCGGCGAAAAGTGGGGAACGGAATTGTTAAAAGAGAACGGAGTGTCTTAACACTAGGTTCTCAGATTCCCTCTGCCTACCCTGCTATATGCGGGATACAGCGTGAAGTTAAAAAAAAAAAGAAAAAAAATGTCATACAAAGTCGAAGAAAAAATCTTTTTTTATAGTCGGTTAATAAAATATTAGCGACTGTTAAAGAAGTTAGAATATAAAACAATATTGAATATACAGTGACTTATTGTAAGATCTTCTATTCGTGTCTACATACAATACGCCCGCGCCGCATACTCGCGAGTCGCGCTAGCTTGATTTATACGGTGAACAAGTGCATGCTCTAGGGATTGGTTAATTCGATATTTTTAACATTTAAACATCTACAAGACTATCGTGGCGCTGTGTTTGACTGCAAACACATTTAGTTGTAGGCTCGATTCATACTCGTCATGATTATTTTCGAATCGTTTTCCTAAAATAATCTTAAATAATGCATGTTTGAGGTTATCATGGACAGTGGAACAGTGTGTGGCTGTAAGCGCGATGGGTTGTGGGTTCGATTATCTATTTTCCACTTTTATAATTGTAATGTCTTAATATGAAGTACAGCAAATGAAGAACAAAGTTTGTTGACACTACGTTTTCTCTCCCGACACTGATATGCAGAAAAAACTGTATAACTACAAAAAAATATTACAAATATCTTAGTAGAAAAATATTCTATCGACTCTTACACATCACTAGCGTCGACAATCCACTGACATGTGGCTCTTAATCATATCGATCGTACAAAACCGCTGAGCCGACAAAAAACTTTAAAATAACTGTATTTTTAATACCAACCTGGTTACTGAACTCTGAACAACAGAAAAAAATATCATTTTTTTCAACCATATGTCTAGAATGGGTTAAATTTTTTTCACCAAAAGTGTCATTTCGATTCGAAATGGAAAGTTAGGGGTTAATTTAGTATTCCCAAACGTGTTTTAGTGATGTATGTATGTATGTATTTTTATTTTTTTTTAAACTAGTGCTGGGACATGTGGCAGTGATTATGTTTTGTCATGCGACACACGTGAGAACTTTTTTTCTTAAATCGTTTAGTTTTAAGTTGGAAATATTATTGTTTTGATTGTAATGTTTTTTATTATTTTTTATTTATTTTAATATAATTATATAAAATTATGATATTTTTTTAATTAAAAGTAATAAGTATTTTTTGAAGCCCGAGCACTAGGCCATTATTTACTAAATAACTTAAAAAATAGGTATATACTCGTACATACATTGTGAATTATGTGACTCTGCACTCTTATCACTTCGTTTGCCAAATCCCGCTTGCAACGATTAAAAAATCAAAATTAAAATATTCAGCTAATGTGTATTTTTTTGTATGGGCATTCGAGTGACTATAAATTAATTGGGTCTATCGTCGCACGAGGTGGCTAATATATGATATAACACAAGAAAAATCTGCCGACGAAAATTTTTATACTTATATAAAATACATACATACATATAAGATTTAAAACAATTATTTAGGATATTTCTTCAAGATGTCATTCCTCACCTGATTCATATGGCCAAAAATTGTTGACAGTTTTGGCATATTATAACGTGTTCCTATGATAGTAGGTATATAACACAATGGATGTAGGTGAGATAGGGATCTCAAATATATGTTTTGTGATATCAGAGGCCATCGACGCAGGTGAACAGGTGTACTGTTCCTGTTTGTATAAAACGTTTTCCTGTGAAAGCCAAAAATGTCAAAAAATTTGGGCCATATGAATCAGAAAATGGCAAAATCTTGAAGAATTATTCTTTATTATCATTTTATACATCATAAGTAATTAACTATAATTTTAAAATATAATATATAGCATAACATTTGAACCTTACTATAATTTTATTAGTCATCTGACATTAGGATTTTTTATGGGAAACCAAACGCAAATTTGCGTTCGGGTCACCTGATTGTAAGTGATCACGGCCGCGATCAGATGAGCTACAGGTGCGTTGCCGGCCTTTAATGTGCACATAGGGGTGCTTTTTGTAGCTCCCCATAACCCATGTCGTATGGACCCGAACACGTTACAGGTACCTGATATCTATCAACTCCATTACCGTACAAAGAGTGCCTAAAACCTACAGGTTCGTTATGTAAGTTATATGTCATTGACTTTTACAGATTAAATATCACAGTTTACTATGAAGTATATTTATAAAAGCCTAATATATATATTTATGTATCTTTTTTTAAATTGATTAAAGGCTGTTTGTCTATTGTTAAGAAAAGATATTAAAGATATAAGAATATTAGATTCACCTGTAATAGATTTAGAAAGAGAACTTAGTGTTATGACACTCCTTAAAGCTTTAAAGTAATTGACTTCTGATTTACTTAAGGGAAGCCGATGTATATTTAAGGATGCCGGTATATCTATTTAGGGAAGCCGGTAATTTTTAGGGAAGCCAATATATTTAGGGTAATCGTTATTTCACACTACAATTTTGGTGATGACTTTTTTTTTAGGTCTATATGTTATCAGAGCTTGTTTATTTGCGATTTTATGCCCAATATTTTCCTGGCGACCTTTTTTTTAACTCTCACACTTTGTTCGACTTTGTTTTTTCGAGTTCCACATTTTCCTGGCGAGCTTTTTTTTTAGGTCTCATACTTGTACCTTGAAATGTAAGGCAAGCTGGTGGGAATCGAGTTGTATGGACGCCTCGCCACTGGCGGCTAGGCTGAGGGAACCTAAGAACCTAGTGTTAAGACCCTCCATTCTGTTCTCTAACTACCCTGCTATGCGAAATTAAGCGTATACAAACAATACAATAGCCGCGAGGCTAAGCTCAATTAAATCTTAAAATAAAATCATATTCATCATACACAAACAAACTTAAACAGTGCTTCTGATTTCAAAGAAAGTTTGTTTACATAATTATCATAAATGCAAGATGTGGCTTCATTTCTGATCCTTATCCTTATTATACAATTCATGTTATTTTAGAACTGACTGTTATTACTTTATTACTAATATGAATAACAAAGGTTTAGGTCTTCAGTAAAAAAATGTATATTATTTTCTTTTTTCTTGTACGCTGTATCACTTTCCGTCAAATTAAGGCATTGCGTGTTGAGTGGCGGAACTCAAGGCTGCGCTTTGCCTTGTTACCAAACCCAGGAAATGAAAATACTAACATTTCCTGGAGTGGGAGTCGAACCCACAACCTGTAGCGTTTACTGTCGCACGCTTGTGCCTCAGCGCCACGACAGGCGTTCTATATGTGTATTATCTTTCTGGAAAGATGGGGAACGTAGTGTATTAACACTAGGTTCCCTCTGCCTACCCTGCTATATATGGGATACAGCGTGAAGCCATGTGGAAAGATAATGAGGGGCGCTGAGTTCCGCCACTCAATACGCAATCTCAAGTACAGGTGAAAAGTAGAGAACAACATGGATCTCTTTGGTTATTCTACTACTGTGTAAAATGCCTGAAGCTGAAAAATATCGAATACCATATATGCTTTCTGTAAGAAGTATGTACCATTCAAACCACGATTTTTTTTATAAATTATATATTTTTTAATAAAATTTTAACCAATGACAAATTTATTGACGTATAAAATAAATGAGGTCCAAAAAATTATGACAACAAAAAAATCACACCGAATCGATATTTCCTTTCATCTGTGTCCATATTAAAAATAATAACAGTACATAAAACATGCAATGTAATAAAAGGTACGTTTAAATAATTGCGATTTAAAAAAAAAAGAAAACCGACTCCAAACAAAATGACATTATTACGAATAGCTCAAAAACTCCTCTTCAGATCTAATAGAAAATATTATTATGCTTCTGGTGTCATATTTAGTGCACACCAGAAGCAATAGGTATCAAATAATAAAGGATCGTCAAAAATGCAGTCGAGTGAGAACTTAGTTTTTTAGGAATCAGTTAAAAAACGCATGTAACGACAAAAAAATCATACCGAATCGATATTCACTTTCATACGAACCATATTAAAAATATCCACCAATATATACGCTACAGCAAAACCAAATAAAAATCAATAGCTTATAAAAAGTATGATAAAAAAACAACAATATATAGGTATAAGTAAGTAAGTGAGTTTCAAAGAAAGTTTATTTATAATATTTTTCCATGTGCCGGGCGCGGGCGTGTGGCGCAATTACGCTCCTATATTGTATTTATTTCTGTTCTTCATAACATCTGTGTATAACTCTAGTTTGAAATAAAAATCTCTATAGAAATGGGGCCCGCTTTTTAATTTTTTTAAACAGCTTCTCGCTTTATCCTCTGTAGCTCCCTGCGAAGTACCCATTTAACACGATTCCCATCGGGTTGTCTTTTGTTAATTACAATAAATTAGTAGCGGATTTACTAAAAGGCTGAGTAGACTGAATTGACGATTTGCGAGATTAGGGACGTCAAAAAAACAAAGTCAAGAAAAGTTTGGGATTGAGATAACGAAAAAATAAACTCAACTAAAATTTGAATGCTATGATTTTATGTTTTCGACCAGGTCGGATTTGTTTATATATACCGGCTTACCTGTACACCTTTACACTGGTAGCTTCTCTGGTATTACATGGGGTCGTGGGCAGCGGTGATCACTTACCAACAGGTGACTCGAATGCTCGTTTGTCTTGTTTCCCCATAAAAAAATAATATGCCCCATATCGGGGTAGTCTGAGATAATCTAGTGTCAAGATACTCCGGTCGCCACTGTCCACCTGATATCGAGGTTAAATTAAGGTAACTACATTTCATAGCAAATTTATATTTATTATTTTGATATATGTGTCTTCCAGTCTGGTGATATGATGTATTAAAAAAAGCACCTTCACGCTTTACTCCGCATAGTCATAGAGAACCATTTTTTTATGATTGATAGGCTGACGTTTGACCGCATCAAAGCCTGATGGTAAGCATTAATGCGGTCTACGCTGATACACGTTTGCCTAGAAAGAACCTATTGACTCTTGATTTGAAAACCCTCAAATTGTATGACTTAGGAAAAAAGTAGCCGGCAATGAGTTCCATAGTTTCGTTGTGCGAATAAAGAATGTAGACTCAAACCGCTTTGTCCATACATAAGGAATACACCATGTACGGATGGCGTGAAGCTGTTTTCCTTGGAGTCCGGTAGTGAAATGGGGCAGGGGGAAATATATTATGCTATTCCGAGGCACATTCCCTATTATTAGGACTCCCGTTCCCCGCTTTCATTGAGTTTCATTGTGCATTGCGTGTTAAGTAGCAAAATTCAATGACGTGCTTTGTTTTATAATATAGTGTATAGGTTTGAAATTCCAATAAATTTTACGCATAAAATTTTATATGTATTGTTTTGAGTGATCGAATTCGATACGGATGACTTATATAGAGAGATACTTATCGCTATATTACGACTGAATTAATAAATAGTTAGACAATAAAATATCAAATAGAAAATAATTCTTGAGTTTTTATAGTTTCGCTCCTATCGTGTGTCAACTGCTCGCACACATTATTTTACTTGTCATGGAAAGATATTTTAATAGGTTTATGCTTCTCTATTAATATAATATTTTAAAAAGCGGGCCTAAAATTGACAAGCGGTTGCAGCGCGAGTGTGTTAATTTGGTGTACCACCGCGATGATCAGAGACTCTCAAACTTAACCCTTTCACTTGCTATTATTACTAATAACTTATTATTGTTTTTAGCTTCACGCTGTATCCCGCACATAGCAGGGTAGGCAGAAGGAATCAGAAAACCAAGCGTTAACACAGCCTGTTGTTAAGATGTCCGTTCTCCACTTTTAGCCGAATTATTATTGTTTCATATTAACAAATCTTAAAAAACATGTTGTAATAAAACGCCTGTCGTGGCGCAGAGGCACAAGCGTGCGACTGTAAACGCGACAGGTTGTGGGTTCGATTCCCACAACCTGTCGCGTCATTCCCTGCAGGAAATGTTATTCTTTTCATTTCCTGGGTTTGGTAACTAGTCAAAGTGCGGCGATTGTAGTTCCGCCACTCAGCACGCAGTGCCTCAATTCGGCGAAAAGTAGGGAACAGAATTGTTGTAAGCGAACGGAGTGTCTTAACACTGGGTTCTCAGGTTCCCTCTGCCTACCCTGCTATATGTGGGATACAGCGTGGAGTTAAAAAAAATAAAAAAAAGTAATAATAATAATTATATCCCTTCTTTACCGATACATCACTTTTGTATATCTATGGTCATGTTGGTCGTACTTATTACTTATTAGCTGTCTCAAATAAAGCAAGTTTTGTTAAAAGTTATAATTGTTTAATTCAAATAAAATATATGAGAATATTAAGCCATCGCGGTACAGTGAGACAGCGTATAACGTTAACCGTTGACCCCTATACTAGTACGACTGTAAAGTGAATTTGATTTAAACGGAGTGATTTTAAGAAAATTATATTTATTTTAATTTATTTTTCATAGCGAAGACAAACCGTGACGTTGATGTCCGCCAAACAACAATAATGTCTAATTCGAATCGAATTCTTGCAGAAATGGAATGATTATGAATCAAGCCTCTTGGTACTAGGTTCACTCTGCCTAAATATAAGGAATAAATAAAAAAAATAACTTATATAACAAATTAATTAACGTGGTTTCGATTCCCACTCCAGGAAATGTAAAAGTTTAGTATTTTCATTTCCTGGGTTTGGTAACAAGGCAAACTGCGGCGTTGAATTCCGCCACTCAGCACGCAATGCCTCAATTCGGCGGAAAGTGGGGAACGGAGTGCCTGAACACTAGGTTCTCTGGTTCCCTCTGCCTAACCTTCTATACGCGGGATACAGCGTGAAGCTACGTAAATAAAAAAAAATTATAAATTAAAATATATACATAAAAACTTTGAGAATCTCCAATATCGGCAAGTGTAAGCATTTCTCGTAGCGTGTCCTAGATAACAACAATAGTTAATTTAATATACCCATTAATCATCTGCCTTAGCCTTGAGTTTGGTAAAAATTAAAAAAGAAGAACTTTTTTACGTATATCCTTTACTATTTTTCATGTAAAATTTATATTTCGTGTATTAATGATTTTGTATTTTTTTGTATATTGAGATATTTACTTACGATTTTACTACAAACAATATACAAAGTTTAGTAACTCTTTTCAAAGAAAATTATGTGAATAGAGGAGTTTGAAATTATGCATATTTGAACTTACATACATACATAGCTTCACGCTGTATCCCGCATATAGCAGGGTAGGCAGAGGGAACCTAGTGTTAAGACACTTAGTTCCCCACTTTCTGCCGAATTGAGGCACTGCGTGCTGAGTGACGGAACTCAACGCCGCATATTTGAACTTTATTTGAAAAAAAAGGTCCTGGAAGCCGCCAGTACTTACCATAAATTATTATAGTGCATAAACATGCAATAGAAATACATAAAATAGATATTACATACACTACCATATGTTTGAAATATACTTTTGTAAAAAATGTATTACTAAAGCAAAGTGTATTAAGTAAATATACTTTATTTGATAGTTTGTTAGATTTATATTTTGTCAAGAAAGGGTTAATAAGGAGTGTTACACACACTACCTTGGTTTGACATTCATGTTTATATAAAGTGATATATACGTTGCTAGCAAACGCGTTGTTAACGCGTCAACGGGAACACTAGTTATATTATATACTTATGTTATGATGAAATTACACAATTTTTTTATAAATTGTAGCCTATGTGTTATTCTCATGTATAAACTACATTACATTAATTTATGTGCGTCCGTTCAATACTTTTTGCGCAAAAGATTAACAAACAAACATATATCTACGAATAAAAAATAAAATATATTTATTATATTTATATCTATTCCTATTTATTTTTATTCGTAGATAAATATATAATAATATATATTTATCTACGAATAAAAATAAATACGAATAGATTTTAATAAAGTAATAAATAGTATCGATTTACATAAATATTACAAATATAAAAAATACAACGATATGTTTTTTATTTTATCCGTTGGCTATTTTTATTTATCGTTTCTTTTTTCTTTGCTCTGCTATCGTTTCTGTACAGCGTCAATCATTGCGAGTGACGGTTAAATTCATTTTGTTTTATAAAATATGATATTCTATTACGTTTTATAAAGACCATCGTGTTGTAGTGGGACAGCGTTTGACTGTAAACGTGATTGGTTGAGGGTTCAATACCTTGAAAGAATGATTTTTTTTAACTTCATGCTGTATCCCTCATATAGCAGGGTAGGCAGAGGGAACCTGAGAATCTAGTGCTAAGCCACAGAATGATAATATGTATTTAAAATATTTTCGCTTCGTCACTCTAGTACGACAAAGCGCAGTGTCGAGTTACGCCACTCAACATATAGTGTCTCTAATTCAGGCAGAAAGAGAATAACAGAGTGTCTTGACACTGGAGATTCTACGACCTTCTTGACGTGCAAATACGTGTTGCCTTAGAAACGTGAATGTCACTTTATATAAAAGTACTCGTATTTGTCAAACTCAAAGGCATGATGTCTATTTAATTATTTATATGAATTACAATAATATAATATCTATATATAAATACGTGAAATAAAAACTGTGTACCCCTTTTTACGAAAATTACGCGGACGGAGAAGCATGAAACTTGGCACACTTATAGTTTATATAGAGAAGGAGAGCAAAATGCTAACATGTTTTTAAAATAATGCATAAAAAATATAATAAATTAACAAAATTAATGTTACACACTACCTTGGTTTGACATTCATGTTTATATAAATAGGTACATATAATTATATAATGACATATACATATAAAGACATCGCGTTGTTAACGCGTCAACGGGGATACTAATTATAAAAAAATAGCTCTCTGCTCGACATCTCCATATAGGTAAAGTTTAACGGTTTGTGCCAAATTTTATACTTATTCGCCTGAAAAATCTTCTTAAAAGACGGTCATAAGTATTTTTTTCGTTTATAATTATACAAATATAATTTTAAATATAATAATACAATTCAGTAGTATATATTTATCCAGCGCCGCGACCGTTAAATCATAATATCTATGCAATACACACGTGTCACGCATAAGTGCAACATGATCGTAAAGTGCAGCGACGATGTTGTGGCCATGTTTCATATTATAGGGAAAGGATTCTTTTATCTGAATTTACTATGTAGATCATTTACAATTACAGGTTAATTAAAGAAATTAGTGTCAAACATTCCTTTCTCAGCGTTCCGACTGATTATGCGACATTTGAAAGTGAGTAGCGGAATTTAACGCCGCGCTTTCTCTAATCAAAGCGAAGAAATGATAATATGTTACATATAACATACAAAATGGTAATAAATACAATTTAAACTATACGGTCCCTTAAACTTACACTTGTGTCGTAAATCAAGGCACTACTCCGAATTCTTTTTCTGCAACGCCTTAGGCATAGTTGAAGAACGTTTGACTGTAAACTGTTGTTTGTTTTGGGTTCAATCCCCACTCAGGGGATGATTGCATTTAAATAATTTACATTTCTCCGCTGTAATGATACAAAGTGCTACATTATGTCCTACTCAACATGCAATACCTCGAATTGCGACGGAGATTGGAAAAAGGAGTGAAGTGGAGTGGAATGAAAAAGGAGTGATGCAGAAGAGATCCTTATGTCAACACTTCTTTAGATAATAGTAACCTTCGTTCTAATACATTTAGTATCAGAACAAAGATTCTGATACTAAGTGTATTAAAAAATAGGGAGTATTTTTTAACGTCTATTGTGAGTTCGACTCCCACTCCAGGAATTGTAAAGCTTAGTATTTTCATTTTCTGGGTTTGGTAACAAGGCAAAGTGCGGCGTTGAGTTCCGCCACTCAACACGCAATGCCTCAAATTCGGCGGAAAGTGGGCAACGGAATTGTTGTAAGTGAACGGAGTGTCTTAACACTAGATTCTCAGGTTCCCTCTGCCTACCCTGCTATATGCGGGTTAGAGCGTGAAGCTATGTATGTATGTATGTATTTTTTACCACACAAAAATGATTTTAATTTATTAAACTGGACGTTATCACTAGAAAATCTAAAATTTTTATAGTACTTAAATAACCTACACAGTTAATGTGAAACGTCCACCACACTGTGTGATGCTACCAAGTTTCACATTTTTTATTTTTATTCGAGTTCGTTTTATCGACGTTATATTATTTATATTAAAATAACATTATCCTTCTCATCTGACTTCAATAACTTTACTGAAATCTGTTCAATAGATCATCATTAAAGTATGGCAGTTTGTTTTGAGTTTAACACTTGGGAGTAAAATGAATAAAGTGTTTTTGTATGAATAACTAACGACTGTAAAGGCGACGGGTTGTGGGTTCGATTCCCATTCCAGGAAATGGAATTTTTCATTTCCTGGGTTTACGTGGGTAACAAGGTAAAGCGCCGCGTTGAGTTCCGCCACTCAGCACGCAATGCCTCAATTCGGCGGTAAGTGGGGAACGGTGTCTTAACACTAGGTTCCCTCTGCCTATTCTGCTATATGCGGGATACAGCGTGAAGCTATACATACATAGCTTAAAGTACTGTAAAGTGCTTTTTATAAAATAAATATTAGAAGGGAACGGAAAGTGGACAACGGAATATATTGACACTAAGTTCTCTTTGTGTTATGTATTTATTAGGTAAAATTTAATAAATTTAATTGATCTCTTGTAAAATTATGATGAGGTCGTAGTGACGCAGTGAGACTGAGCAAAAAGGATGAAGATTTAAACTCATTCCAGGAAACATTTATAATTAATTTATTTTCTATTTTTTGTTCTGGTAAAACAAAGCACAGTGTTGAGTTCCACCACTCAAAATATCTCGTATCCAGATGAAAAGTGATGGAAGGATTGTCTTGACCCCATTGTCTTGTTCTCATTTCCAGCTTATTATGCGGGAAAATATTTGTGTTTTTTTAAGTTTTCAATAACCTTGATATAATCGCGGAGCACTTAAGAGATACTACACTATACAAACAATAGTCCAGTCCAGTCCTACAAATCCAGAAAATATGGCTAAATGCAATTAATGACTAGGTTACCTATATTAGACTAAAACAGGGAAATGATAATAATTTCAACATAATCTTTTCCTCTAATGGAAATTGAAACTACAACCAATCGCGTTTACAACCAGATGTATTTCCAACTGCGCCACAATAGCCTCAAAGGCGGCAGCAGATTGTTAAATAAATACAAAACAAAAAAGGTTAGTGTAGAGAAGCTTGTATAAACAAATTAGATTAAGATCTTCTATCCATTACATTAAAGTACACGTGTTGTAGCTGTTTACTCATTATTAGGTTAACAACCTCAGATTGCAACAATGTATGAATACATGTCTCCGTCTCCAGGTCATGTGTCATGTAATCACGTAGCCATCTATGATATCATGTAAAATATTGACGATGACTTTGAAAATGCTGTGTTTTAGACTTTGATTTTATTTATAATGAAGAACAAAGGAACATAATCTGGTGGTGAAACCAAAAGGACATAACCTGGTGCCTTTCCCCCGAATTTGAGACATTGCGTATATGTGGCGGAACTCAACGCCGCATTATGTCTTGCTAGACAAGAGTATTAATATAAACTAGTATCCCCGTTGACGCGTTAATAACGCATCCTAGCAACGTATGTATGTGTCACTTTATATAAACATGGATGTCAAACCATGGTAGTGTGTGTAACATTTAATTTATTAATTTTATAAATTATTTTAAAAATATATTATCATTCTGCACTCGTTTGCTATATAAACAAAAAGTGTGCCAAGTTTCATGCTCCTCCGTCCGCATAATTTTCGTAAAAATGGTTCCAAAGTTTTTGCTTCACGTATTAATATATAGATAAATTGTCATTCCCCATGTAGGAATCAAACCCACAGCCAATCATCTTTACGTGTGTGTAGTTTGATCCTGTCCCACTGAGTCACATTGACATTATTATTGATTTTCAGTTTCTTTTTATTTGAGGTCTTTGTTGAGATGTTAACATATGCTTGTTTGTACAGAAATAATTGTACGTTTGATTCCCATTGGCAGAAATGAATACATAAAAAATATATTTTTTTCTTTGGGTTCTAACACTATTGTAATGCGCGTTGATATATTGTACTTAAAATGAATGGAAAATAAAGAAAAGACAATGAGACACTCACTAGTTTTTCTCAGTCTAAGTACAAGATATACGTAAAAATTGTTTTTTTTTTTTTTTTTTTTTTTTTTTTGTAGGCAGACAATTTTTAATGCGCTGTCGTTACTTTCAATTGTTCCTTTCTATCAATCGTTGCATCAGGCATGTTTCTGCTGCTGAACATGGGCCTCCCCCAAGGTTTTTCAGGACGATCGGTCCAGCGGCTTTCGATGACCTTGACCTCGTCAACGGTCCACCTGGTAGAGGGCCCGCTCACTGATTGTCGTCCGGTTCGCGGTCGCCACTCGAGAACTTTTACGCAATATTTTCTTTTTCATACTTATTTACATAATAACTGTTATGTTTAAACATAACAGTTTATTTATTATTATTTGTTTTAAAAAAACATTGGCCTTTAATATTTTTTTTCATAAAAGCTTTAAATATGCCAAGTGTTAATTCTTATTAAAATACCTAAATCCAAGTAGTATTGTTTAAAGCACTATTTAGCTTCACGTTTTTTCGAACTTTATCTTAACAGAGTGGGGAAATCAGAATAATTTAATATAGTAATTCCCTCGAATGGGAATCGAACACACAGCTACTCACAATTGCAGTCACACAGTGTCCTCCTGCGTTCCAATGAGTTAAAAAACTAAACCTTAACATCTGAGACTGGCAAATAATAAATACAAAAGTATAATAACAAAAAATAAACAAACAAATACAATTATAGATTATTTTCTACAACAAATCTAGACTTAACATAAAAATTCTGATTTCTTTTTTTTTAAATGTCCAAATACTTGGCATAAACATTTTAGACACAAAAGCACTTAAAATTAAAAAAAATAAGGGAGTATGGTGTTAAAATGACATCGGGATGAAATCGTAACGTCAGCAGAAGCGGGAAAAAAGTTAAAAACTTTTAATAGCATCAAGTTTTTTCTTCGACACGTGTTTTCATATTCTAGTAGTAATGATTTTAAAGGAGCTCGTTAAAATTAGTATCACAAAAACTGTTTTATTGCATCTAGCTTTGAAAAACTTGGGTTGTCAGTTTCTTGTATTTATTCGAACAAAATAGATAGATAGCTTACATACTACAATCTCCGCTGAAATCTGACTAAATGTATTTTTCTTACGATTTTAATATTGCAGTTAATGTGGGTTCGATTCTCGTTTGGAAATAATTATATTTCATTTTTTTTATTCAGGGTAAGACAAAGCGCAGTATTGAATTCTGCCGCTTTACAAGGAATGTTTTAAAATCATTTGAAATAATGATACCATTTTAACTGGATTAATCTACCTGTGACCACGCACTACTGTAAAGTGTTCGAAATGTTGGGTTTCCAAAAATGTATTTCCGAATGCTAAAATATACGCGATTAATCTGGTTAAAATAATTTCATTTAATATATGTAAAAATTGCGAAAATCAAAGATCTCATTATCATTTGAATTACTTTATCTCTGCCTACCGCGAAAAATAATGAAGCTGAGAAAATGCCTTTATTTTCTACCACTTCAAAGAAATTGTAGAAAGGGCTGCAGAGGGAAAGTGTTTATAGCATATATTAGGTAGTTTTTAATGATTATTTTATTTAAGTAAATCAATGAATGAAAAAAGTCACTTGCAGGTACAGTTAAAAATACCTTGTTGATGATCAAATATCATCATCTTCAGTCATGAATTTTAATGATTAAATATTATTTCAATATCCAAATCTTTTTTTTAAAGGTTTTTTAGCTTCACGATGTATCCCGCACATAGCAGGGTAGGCAGAGAAAACCAGAGAACCTAGTGTTAAGACTCTCTGTTCTCTTTTAACATTTCCGTTCCCCACTTTCCGCCGATTTGAGTAATTGCATGTGCAATATTTTTGCCAAAGCCTTTAAATGTTTTTTTTTTAAAAGAACAACCAGTACCTAAATAGACAATCAAATACGCATTTTAACGATTCAAGCCCAAAGTATAGCATATTTTTTTATATGATTTGCTGCATCTTTACAGAAAGGTTTTAGAAAATTTTTTCGCGAAAAGTCTGTGGCGCGTTTTTACACGTTCAGGTCAGTTGTGAGCTAAGCAGATACACTTATTGTCTTAAAGATCTTAACTGACGTTGTGTAAATTGATAAAACTCTATTAACACTGCATAGACGGTACCTACGTACATTGGTACAAGTGCAAAAACACAGCAAAAATACAAAACAGCCATTTAAAAGTTCCTAAGATTTCAATAATTCGTAAGTGAATCCTTTAAATAATAAATGCCGTGAATAATGACTAAACAACTATAATACATCTTTTGAATAATGTCAAAATTACAACTTTAGGATCCCTTTATTAGCTCTCTTGTAAAGTTGTGCTTTTTGCACTTATACGAGTGTACGTAGGACCATTCGTTATGATTATAATTCATGATAATAGTATTAGATAAAGTACTGACAATCGCGGCGCAACATTACAGTGCCTGACAGCAAATGGTTGGTTGTAGGTTCGATCCTTACTTGATAGATTGATTATATTTAAACCCTAGTAGGACCGAGCGTGGCGTTGAGTTCCGGCACTTAACACAAAATGTCTCGATTTAGGCAGATAACAACGAACAGAGCAGTTTCTTGAAACTAGATTCTCTGACCACCCTGCTAAAGCGAGATAAAACGTGAAGTTATTTTTTTTTACTCATATCAGACATTCCTATATATTTTTCAATTTTGTAAAAATAAAGATTATTTCAAAAAAGGTTAATTAATTTTAACAATACGGTGACCGTGCGAAACAGGGCGTGTCACTAATATTTTTTGTAAGACAAAAATTTAACCAACAACCAAATACCTGAAACTCACTAATGCTTTTAAAATGAGCCATTCTCAAATACACTAAAACAAAAGCGTGAAATACGCAAAAAAATATTAACAACCAATTAAGTGAAAAATGGATTAACCATACTCTAAAACTACATTATGGCGCCAAAAGACAGTAAAGATTATAACAAATCTATTTTCATCTGTCAAATATTTGGCTGAACGATTTTGTGCTTTAGGCTAAAGTTAAAAAAGAATATAATTTGTGGTAAAACGTTTTATTATGATGGTGTCTTATAACACATGTGTAGTTTCGAATAGGTTTTTTTTCGCTATCCCAACAGCTCCTGTTATTCCCGATTGATATCCCAATCAGTGCGGACGTGTTCGCGAGTGCACAGATAATAAAAACGAGTGTCAACTTGACAGCGCGCCATTTTGTGATTTTTTTTTAAATTGTGAATGAGAATTAAACCGGTAAGTTGCTTTTTAGTAAATAATGCATTCAGATTTTTTTTTTATATTATGTGCTAAAAGGATAATAATTGTGAATTTAGGTTATTAGTGTCTTGTTAATTCTTAAAATGATTAAATCAATGAATATTATAAAATTAACTTTATAAATTAGCAAACGTACCTCAGGAGATTTTAAGCTTTAGAGAAATTTATTATTCTGTAAGAATAAATTAGAAAAAATATTCATTCTGTAGAGTACTTCCTTTGCTACATGTAAGGTGATGAAACCAACACGTGTGCGAAATGTGTAATAACAATAGTAATTAAATTTATAATTTGCAGATGTACAAGCCACGCGAGATGTTGCTCGGAGAAAGTTTATTTTTACAATAATAGCAAGCCATATGCGGACATATAATATACCACATGTCAATTTATTCACCTCTGTATCGGGATTACTGAACTTTAGGCGAATGAACTTATAGTCATGGCAGATTATGACCTCATACCTTACGACGACGACGAATTGTTCCAAGAAAGGAACGATAATGTTACAGATTTGCACGCTTATTACATGTCCCAATTCAATTTAGAATTAGAGAATGGGAAAACTAAACCTAAGAATGACAATTTTAAATACGGTGTCGAAGAAAGTTTTGATTTTGAAGTGTTAGACAATTTTAATACAACAGAAAATAATAAAACTGATTTTGAAATAATAGACGAAGTTATAGATAGCAACATAAACGATCAGAATATAAAAGAAGTTCTCCTTGACTTAGATAGTATAGAATTCGACGACAGCAGCTTCAAATCCGACTCATACGATGACAGTAATAAGAAGAATTCTAATTTTGAAACAAACCATGATTATATAGATGACGAATCTTTGATCGATGAACTTTGTAGAGAAGATAGTGAATCATGTCGTTTGACACCGGATGCATTTAACGAAGACTATTTAAAAACTGTCTCTAACGAAAATTTATTACCGTCGATAGAAACGGCCTTTTCTAAACGATATTGTAATTTTAACACGGAAGATTTTAATATACAAGAAAATGCTTACACAAATACAGTTCAAACACCGAGTGCTCCAATCATTAGTAGTGTAGAACATTATAGCTACCCAAACAATATATTGTACAATTTGGACAATGAAAAGAAATATATTCTACCAGACACACCGACTAGCTGTACGGAATTCAATTTTGATCGAAATTCTCGGAAAGCGTCCATATCTGACTCAATAGAGAGTGATGTGCAAAGTGCTGGTTATTATGATGAAAATTCAGAAAATTTTGATGAAGATGAACTTTTTATCAATTTAGATGAGTTTGGCCTTATATTTGAAAAGGATGAAGCAAAAATTGATGATGCACCCGTGCAAAGTGATAAACGATCTGAAAAAGAGAAAACGCAAGGTAAATAATATATTTTTGAATTGTTTTTTATAATCCTTGGCATTATCCAAAAATTATGTATACATTTACTAGCCGACTAATTAAAAAATAATTCAGATAACGGAGTACCGTCAAGCTATATTTTCTTATCACACCAGAACTGTTAATATCAATATATACTAATAATTTAATAGGTTAAAAAACTACCAGCTAATACCTATATTGTACTAAAAGGCAGGTTTTTGTCTCCCACCTTCGGGCTTCATCATCATACCAACTCAACGATATCACATTATCAAATTGTCAATAACAATATTCAAAATATATTAAAGTATCTCGAATAGGAATCATTTAATTGACAGTCACTTAAAGCCAATATAAATTAAGAGAAATACGATATTTTTGCAGTACAATTTTTCGCTTAGCAGGGTAGTAGACCTTAATGTCAAGACATACAGTTGTCCATTTATGGCCCGAATTTAAGATATTGCGGGTTGTGTTACGGAACTCAACGCCGCGCTTTGTATACCACAAAATATAATCAATCCCCGAAGTCAAAACTATAATAGTTAAATTTCAATTTACCTCCCTCTACCGGTCATTCCCCCATTCAAAAAACACCATAGCAATATTATCTTTAAAAAATAAGTAATAAATCAAATTTGTTTATATTTTAGGTGAAAGGGTATGTCTATGGGAGCACTGCTTCGAAAGATATCCAAATCAGAATTCCCTCGTAGAGCACATAGAGAGGGCGCACGTCAACACTTATAAAGGTAAATGATAAAAATGTTTATATTTTGGACTTTTAGAGTATAAGTAGGTTTTTCGTTTGAAGATAATTTTATATTTTTAAAAGTTTTCTTTATTTATTTATAGCAACTTGTAAAAAAGTAGCTTCACGCTTTATCCTGCATAGCAGGGTTAGAGTGGACCAAGTGTTATGACACTCCGTTCGCCACTATCCGCCCGAATACGAGTCATTGCTGGTTAAGTGATGGAACTTAATGTTGCTGTTTGTTTCACTAGGGTGGGAAATGAAAATATTAAATATAATCAATAGAATGAATTATATATTTCCATAAATTCTAAAAATACAAAATATTGCATAGTTAGGTAAAGCGTGTGGAAAAAGGAGTATCTTGAAATCGAAAAAAGGGTGGAAATATAAAAAATAAAGAAAGCATTTTTGGAGTGTTGCAAGAGAAATACAGATGCAGGTTTTCTCTGTAAAGTATTATCACTCAACAGTTGTGATGAGTGAAAATTTTAAAAAGAAAAGCCGATAAATTTAGAGAAGCCGGTATATGTTTAGGGAAGTTTGTACATATATTTAGGGAAGCCAGTATTTTTTAAAGGAGCAGATATATTTAGGAAAGCCGTTATAGGATGTAAAATTATTTAGTAATTTCAGTATCGAATTTTGTCGATGACTTTTTTTTCAGTCTTTTATAGCTCTCACACATTTCTTGACCTTGATTTTTTGCAAACCCAATTATAATTTAAGCTCCACATTTTCGTGGCGACCTTTTTTTAGGTTTCATATTTGTTTTTAACAAAATCATTCCCCTATTATTCCACAAAATTTATTGTCATTTACAAAAGGTAAGCCGGTGGGAACCGTATTGTATGGACGCCTCGCCACTCGCCACTCGCCACCCAATGATCTTTATCCACCCAAGAAATATATAAAATTAATGAATCTACTTAAAAACGTTGACAAATAGTCGAATTATATCTACCACAAAAGCATACTAAAGTCATATGTTACACACAGCTACCAATATTTCTGATAACTGTGAATCATTTCGATGCAGTTTAAAAAAATGTTGAATCATTCTTTAAATACAAGAAAAAACAACAAATTCAGATAATCTTAGACTTAGTCACGACTGTCGGTTATATTATTGACGTTACGTTCTAATTTATATATGCTAGTCGACTTGCATGTCATTTTTGTAAATATATAAATACCATTAGAATTGCTTTATTTATTGGGTTAATAAATGACTAGATCAAAACAGTTGCATTCAAAATTTAAAGTTAATATTATATTTTTTTATTCACCTTCACGCTATATGCCGCATAACAGGGTAGTCAAAGAGAATCTAGAGTCAAAACATTCCGTTCTACATTTTCAAAGTATTCTTTTTTTTTTTACTTTACGCTGTATCCCGCATATAGCAGGGTAGGCAGAGGGAACCCGAGAACCTAGTGTTAAGACACTCCGCTATCTTACAACAATTGAGTTTCCCACTTTCCGAAAAGTATTCTAAATCCATAATAGCTATAACCGCGCAGTGGGAGAACACTTGACTGCAAGGTGGTTGTAGGTTTGAATCTACATACATACATACATACATAGCTTCACGCTGTATCCCGCATATAGCAGGGTAGACAGAGGAAACCTATTGTTAAGACACTGCGTTTCACATTTTCCGCCGAATTGAGCCATTGCCTTGTTACCAAATCCAGGAAACAAAAAAAAATATTTCCTGGAGTGGGACTCGAACCCACAACCTGTCGCGTTTACAGTCGCACGCTTGTGCCTTTGCGCCACGACAGGCGTTATAGGCTAGGAAAGGGGAAATAATTATATTTGGGAAGTATAAGCTATATTACTGTAAAATTTCATCTAGAACCATGTAGCAGTTTTTGCATGAAAGAGTAACACACATATTTGATAGTTTCAAAGTGTTAATCACACACTTAGGAGACGAAAAACATTTTTAGATTTATCCTAATAAATTTTCGCCTTTATAATATTAGCAGGATACAATTTTGTTTCAGGTGATGAATTCAGTTGCCTGTGGCGGGAGTGCGCGCGCGCACGACGCCCGTTCAACGCTCGCTACAAACTTCTCATACACATGCGAGTTCATTCTGGACATAAGCCTAATAGATGCCATGTTAGTATATATTGTGGTTCTATTTATTTCAGTATAAAATAGCAGCGGAGTGAGGGATATCGCGGAACTCAACGCCATGCTTTATTTTGCTAGTGTGAAGAAATGAAAATAATTTAAATATCAATATTTTGAGTGGGAATCGAAACCACAACCAATTAGATACTCTAGTGGTCCTCCTGCACCATTATTACGCAATATGTAGACGTTGGGCCGAGAGAACGTAGTCTTGACAATATATTATCTGTGCTTATTATGCAATACCCAGGAAAACCGAACTTTGGGGAACCCCCTTATTTTTATAAGAAAATAACTGTGTAGCGTTTCCATTGTAGATTATAAATTCTAAAATCCCGTTTTTACCGTTTTAGTAGGGAATTCGAGAAATCTTCTCTTAGTGGTCCTTTACAAATTTCAGTTTCCTATGCCTAATAATTTCGCCGGTGCGTTGTCTGTTAGTCACTCAGTACCACAAGCGTGTGGTACTTGAGATAGATAAAAAACAATATATTTTTAGCCTGCTTTCTTTCTTTCATTACAAACTTTTGGATTAATAATATTATAAATATAAAATTTTGTAAAGGATGATATAACATTAGTAGGATTATTTGAATAAAATTTGTTTTTTTACAGCATCCCGGTTGCGGAAAAGCGTTTTCTCGTCTAGAAAATCTTAAGATTCACGTGAGATCTCACACAGGGGAGCGTCCCTACGCGTGTCCCGCGCCACACTGCAGGAAAGCCTTCTCTAATTCCTCTGATCGAGCGAAACACCAACGAACCCATTTTAATGCGGTGAGTTATTACTATTAAATTATTCTATCGTGTTGTAGAAAAACAGCGTCGCACTGTAAATATCACTGGTTGTGCGTTCATGAGAGAATTATTAAATTTGCATTGTTTTCATTCGCTTGGACTCTCTTTGGAAAAAGTTTATCTTATTTCCTAAGCTTAGTTAAGTAATATGAAAATGTAGTAAATGTTGATAAATGTTAGGTATCACGTGTCCGTAGTGACTAGAATAAATATTATAAAAAAAATGTTTTTTATTACTCTCTGGTAAGACAAAACGTGGCGTTGAGTTCCGCTATTTAAAATGCAATGTCTCATGATTCAATGAAAGTGGTCTACGGAGTATGTATGCTATCATGTTCTCTCTGGCCAGGTGGTTACATACAACTAACCGCATAGTAAGGTTACTATGCGGGTAGTTGTATGTAATGCTGAAAAATATATATATGACTCAAAAGCATTTCCTAGGTTTGGTAGCAACGCAAAGCGCGGCGTTGAGTTTTGCCAATCAGCACGCTATGCCTCAATTCGGCGGAAAGTGGGGAACGGAGTGTCTTAACACTAGGTCTTCAGGTTCCCTCTGCCTAACCTGCTATATGCGGGATACAGCGTGAAGCTGAAAAATATATATAACTCAAAAGCAATGTTTTATACATTTTACTGGAATTTATAACAGATATTTCAAATAATGAAATTTTAAAGTTATTTTCAAAATATAATAGCGATATTTCTCTTCCAGAGACCATACGCATGTGGAGCAGCAGGTTGCGGTAAACGCTACACGGACCCCTCTTCTCTACGTAAGCACGTAAAATCACACCCCCACATAACTCAAGTCCCTCGAACCTGTATACCACCATCACGACCTATACGACGCACTGAGCAGCTGGTGCCTAGCTCACCAGCTAAGCTAGCTACTTTGAGGTGTATTAGAGATAAGCTGACTGTGCCTAGATTACAGAAGTTATAATTCTTTCTAATTTAAGCGACCTTCATGAGATCTTTGATTTTCGCGATTTTTACACATACTAAATGAAATTATTTAAACCAGAAATGATTTTACCCCGACTATTTTGTTGTTTAAACGAACGAAACGACGGGTTTCCAAAAATGTATTTCCGAATACTAAAATATACGCGAGTAATCAGGTTAAAATAGTTTCATTTAATTAAGCGACTTTTAAATGTATGTGATGTACATATTTAAGAAACGTACATGAAATATTTGAACATAAGTCTCTAACCAGTAAGCCATACGTTAAAAGTATGGGGTAGTGATCAGAGCGCTTACGGTTTCTAAGAGGTGCCGGTTCGAATCCCTCACTTTTTATATGTTTTTAAAAATATATATTTTTTTGCCTAATTGATTTTTTAAAACATTTTGAAATATTTAAAATATGTAGTTGATGCAATTCAGAACTTTTTGTAAATTATGATTTTGATAGACTATTCAAGTGTAATGCTGCTATATTTTGATTCTAATTTCATTTTCTTTGTGCGAATCGAACTATTTTTTTTATCATAATCTTAACATATATTTTCTTTACGTATTTTATTTAATTAATTATTTTAACCTAAAAACGCCACAATACGTACTTATTGATATAGTTCTTATATTTCTTAACAATTATGTTTAGTTGGAACGAATATATTTTTATTTTAGAATATATGTAATATTTTTTAATTTTAACTTGTGGAACACTTTGCCGGTTTTTTTTATAAGAAAGACAAAGTAAATATCCTTAAAAGAAATGAATTCGCAGAAATAATTGACCTGTGTAATATTTATCGTGAAAGCCAAAAAAAAAGACCAAAGTAATTTAAGTAAAAATATTTATACTTTATTTACTTAATACTAGTTATTACCTATGTAAATAAAATCAAGCTCAATTAAAGACTGGGTTAGTGCTCAAATAGGTTTTAGCAACGATGGTAATTAGAAGTTAGATATACTAATAATGTTTTTATTGTAAAGAGGTATGTTTGACATATCGCAGTAATTTAGGTTATGGGACCAATAACTTAGTGTGTATGTAAGGTGGAAAAGAACAAGGAAATGTTAGTAATAAACTTTAATACAATCAGAAATAATTATGAATATATATAATGATTTGCGCTTCAAACCTGTAAAAACAAATGAATAGATATAGTAAAAAAGTTAACTCTTAATGTCTCAATTTCCGTCGGTAAGTGGAGTACAGGTAGTCACTATATTGTGACTGCTAGACAATCAGAGAGTAAATTAAGGAAAACAATTATTTTGTTTTCCTATTTTTCCATCTAATTCGAAAAAGTAACTAAGATTAAGATTGGTTGCTAATGGTTATTTGTATATTAAAAAATATTGGTTACTAGCATTTCCTGTCAATTTGTGACAGGAAATGCTAGTAACCAATATTTTTTAGGTATTTTTTAAAAATATATTGTGTCAAACACGTTTTAAAAGACACTTCTTAATTTTTATTGTATAGTTCTAAACTATTGTAGTTGGTAAATTACAAATACTGAAAGTAAATGAAGAACGCTGTTATAACTAGATGTGAAGATTGTGACTCTAAAGCCAAATTAAAATTGCTGTATCCCGCATATAGCAGGGTAGGCAGAGGGAACCTAGTGTTAAGACACTCCGTTCCCCATTTACCACCGAATTGAGGCATTGGGTGTTTAGTGGCGGAACTCAACGCCGCGCTTTGCCTTGTTACCAAACCCAGGATATGAAATTTGCATTTCCTGGAGTGGGAATCGAATCCTCAACCTGTCGTTGCACGCTTGTGCCTCTGCGCCACGACAGGCGTGATTTCATGATTTGTGTTTAAATTATTTTCTTTTCCTCGCACAGTGTTGAGTTCCGCAACGCAATGTCTCCATTTCGGATGAACAGTGTCTAATACTTGGTTCTTTTTCTTACACTACTACACGGAGTAAAGGATGAAGCTTTTTTTTTGTTTTCTTTTTTGTAAAGAACCATCATAATATATATCTATATAGATCTAAAATTCTAACTAAAAACTTTTAATTTACTTTCAGTCATTGTAAATATTTTTTTTAACTTTATATTGTTCAATAAGGAACGTTTTTCCTACACCTATTTTTGCTCAATTATTTTTTATTATAACTATAATATGTCAAAGAACATTTAATTTTAACGATATTTAAAACTATTTTTTTATAATATTGCTCAATTTTTGATAGATTTTTAAGTTATATTGTATAATTTTTAAGTTTTTTTAAGAAGTACACAAAAAGTTATTATTTTTTTGTTAGTAAGATTTGTGCCATATAACAACAAGCCACATATTTAATTCATTTTTTTAAAAAGGTACATATTTTTAAAGTATTTTTAAAAATGTAGTAGTCTTTTAAGTAGATATTACGGCGATTTTAAAGAAACGTAGGTAATGTATAAAAGTTGGATGCTTTCCAAAGAATCTCCTTTGTTAGTATATTTTTTAAGATCATTTCCATATAAGATCTCTTTTTTATTATTTTTTTCTATTTTAATTATAAGATAAGCTTAAGACAGCTACTGTCAAAAATTGCTCATTTTTTTTAAATAAATTTCTAAAAAGATTTATATGTTTTTCTTTTTTATTTTTCCTATATCTTTTTTCCTTTTTCCTGTAAAAAAATAATTCTTTTTTGTTTCCAAAGTGCAGAAGAGTATATAATTACCTATTTCCTATGTTTTAATGGAATTCTCTCCAATTGGGGCGGAAAGCGGGAGTGGAGAGAACTACGTGAAGTTGCTAAAGAAAATATTACCACAATATAAAATGATATAAGGAAGTAAGCCTAAGCCAAAAGCCCACTATTGTAGAACAGTGTGACATTATTTGACTGTAAGAGTGATAGTTTTTGGGTTCGATAGCCACTTGGGGGAATGATTGTGTATCAAATATTCTTCCCTGTGAGGGGACGGAGCTAGAATACAATTCCCCTCCGCTGCTGGGTAGCGTCCCATAAGAGGCGGGTATCCCAGTAGTTTGGTCTGTCATGTCAATAACGAACCGTCAAATATCTAATGATGTGATCCGGTTCAATGACATGTAAACCAGGTTCTCCCTATTCCCATAGCGAACTGCTACATTGTCCTCCCCTTCCATCTGTATCTTCTAGATCGGCAACACGCATTTACAACACCTCGGTGTTGTAGATGTCCATGGGTGAAGGTAACCACTTATCATCAGATGGCCCTTCTGCCCGTTTGCCCTCCGTTCATAAAAAAAAAATATATTTCCTCTTTGGTAAGACAAAGCACAGCGTTGATCTCTGATTACCCTGTAACAAAGGATAAAATGTGAAGCCGCTAAATAAGAAGTAATTTTATGTAATATATAAAAAAAATATTATTTTTATACTTAGAGATAGAGAAAGCAAAAGTTAATGCAGTGTCAACATATTTATGTAAAATTGTGACAAACATTCTACTAATTTAATATATTTGTATTATAATTCAATTCGGCGGAAAGTGGGGAATGGAGTGTCTTAAAACTAGGTTCTCTGGTACCCTCTGCCTACACTACTATATACAGCGTACAGCATACAACGTGAAGCTAAAAAAAGAACAATAATAATATATATTTATTTTTATATTTTATTTTTTTGCACGCAACATAAACTTTGACTATTCCATATTACATACTCCGTTCTCATAATTTTCGAAAAAGAGATTCTAAAAATTTTACTTCACGTGTTCTCTTCATATGTGTTTGAATTTTCCTAATATAATTACCATAAGTGAATCAGAAATTAAAACAAAAACAAAAAAAAGCAATTAACTAACTGCTTACTTAGTAAAATACAGGAAATGCGCATAAACATATTAATACTAAAGCCCGACCTCTGAAAAACATGATCTAATCCCAGCGTCAGTGAGGTCAACATTATCACGTTACAATGTAACTATCGATATGGGGTCAAACATTACACGAGTATAAAAAGGTATATAAGGGATGTAGTCTGTAGAAGTAACTAGAAGTGATCTCCTCCGATAGTGGTAAACCGGATTGGTAGGCCATAAGCATGAAGATCGTGGTCGTAGCGGCCTTTATTGGTGAGTTTTTATTATATTTTTTTCTTTAACTTCACGCTGTATCCCGTACATGACATGGTAGGCAGAGGGAACCAGAGAACTTAGTGTTAAGACACTCCGTTCTCCTTTAACATTTCTGTTTCCCACTTTCTTCAGAATTGTGGCAATGCGTGCTGATATATATTTTATGTAGCATATTATTTACAATAGTTATTAATTAGATAAAACGCGGCGTTGAGTTTCGCCACTTATGAATTACCTCGAATTCGAGCGGTGACGAACGGAGTGTCTTAGGTTCACTCTGACCATGCTATGAAGGATAAAGCGTGAAGCTGCTAAAATAATGGTTTTTGATTATCTTTAAAATTTGAGCTAATATTTCTTTTTTTTAATTAAGTTAAAAATTTTAATCTCTCTTTATATATATAATCCATCACTTGAGGTGCCTATTAGTATTTATTTTAGAATTAATATCAGCAATAACATCGTATTACGATAAAAATAATCAATTACAAATGAGATTAAATAAGTAAATCAAGTTAATACATGTTAAAAATGATTATTTATTAGGTAATTTTTTGTCGAAAGTTTGAAATAAGATTTTTAAACTTATTGTCTAATAATACTTATCCTTACTAATATTATAAATGCGAAAGTAACTCTGTCTGTCTTTCTGTCTGTTACGCTGTGACGCCTAAACCACTGAACCGATTTTGATGAAAATCGGTAGGAAGATAAAACTGTACTTGGGAAAGGACATAGAATACTTTTTATCGCGAAAAAAATGGTAGAAAGGGACAAAATAAGGGATGAAAGTTTGTATAGAAGTTCGTTATTGTCAAACATAAAGTCCTGTAAAATTGTTCAACTGTTGACAATTTTCACACCTAAACCACTTAACCAATTTTGACTTATAGTCTAGACCTTGGGAAAGACTATAGGCTACTCCTTACACATTGCGCGATATAACCGAATTCCACGCGGGCGAAGCCGCGGGCGGAAAGCTAGTTCTATATAAAAATGTTATTTTTGTATCTATGTCATTATTTCTATAATATATAAAAATATTTATATTTAACTATTACTCTTTTTTAAAAATGATAATTGACTTCCTAACGCAAACAAAATTAAAAAAATAGCTTATTCTTTTTTGTACACAGTGGCCGTGACATCAGCCCGCCTTAGCAGTAACAAACGCCCTAAAGCAGAACAACCCCCAGCAGATCAATCCCCATGGCCATGGCAAGTCGGAAAATTGTACCGCTATGATGTGGAAGCCCACAACTTGGCTTACCTACCCGAAGGCGCTAGCAGTGGTAATTCCTTCAGAGCACGTTTCACGGTCCGCGTAAAGGCTCCTGGACATCTTCAAGCTAAGCTTGAAAATCCAGAGAATGCTCAAATTCATCAAGAGCTTCAACGACACGAGCCTTTGCCAAATGATCTAAAATATCAACCAGTTCCAAAACTGAATGTGCCATTTGAAATTTACTACGATGGCGGCAGAGTACTTTCCTTGAATTTACCTCCGTCCGTCACACTTGCACAAGAAAACTTACTTAAGGGTCTCATTGGAGCACTACAAGTAGATTTGTCCACTAAGCGTAATGTACATAGCTCATATGACACTTATGATAAGGAAAGTCGTCAAGGATTATTCAGAAAAATGGAAACTGATGTCACCGGTGATTGTGAAACTCAGTACTCGGTGTCACCTGCTGCTGCTGAATGGAGGCGAGAATTACCAAACTTTGCTTCTGAAGAAGATCCCATGGAAGTAACTAAAAGCAAAAATTACGGTCATTGTCACCATAGAGTTGATTATCATTTTGGTGTACCTCAAGGTGCCGAATGGAGTGGAAGTGCTCATAAACAAGAAAAAGAACCATTTATTCAAAGAGCTATGGTATCTAGAATTCTTGTTGGCAAGGATGGTCCCATTTATAAATCAGAATCTACTAGCACAATTAACGTACATCCTCACTTATATGGCAAACAAAAAGCAGAAGTACATAGTAAAGTCAGTTTCCGCTTAGTATCACAAGATCAAGATACCGAGCCCGAATGGCCACTGCCTGAAGACGCAAGGGAAATTCAAAATCTTTTATATTCTTTGACACCGAAGCAAGTAACAATTGATGAAGATAGTTCGTCCTCGTCATCAGAATCAGAATCAGCAGAAAAACATATTAACGTTCAAAAATACAACCGTGAACGTCGTTCAGCACGCCCAAAATCAGTGGTAGCAATTAATAAAGTAATTATTAAAAAGAGAAGTAAAGAATCGAGTTCATCCAGTTCAAGTTCCAGTGAATCTGCTTCTGCTTATGTCAATGATGATATACCTAAACACAATGAACCTGCATACGCTGCCTTATATATGGATCCGCAGCCACATAGCGATAAGAAACAAAATCCTATGAACGCACAAAAACTTGTACAAGAAATTTCACAACAACTTCAAAATCCCAACAACATGCCTAAAGCAGACTTCCTGTCTAAATTTAATATATTAGTCCGTGTCATTGCTTCCATGAGCTATGGACAACTGAGTCAAACAAGTCGTAGCATTGAAATTGCAAAATCAAGTAGTGACAATGTAAAGTCCGACATGTGGATGATATATCGTGATGCTGTGGCACAAGCTGGTACCTTCCCTGCATTCCAACAAATCAAATCATGGATTCAGACCAAAAAATTGGAAGGGGAAGAAGCAGCACAGGTTGTAGCTTCTCTAGCCAAAACTCTACGATATCCAACCAAAGAATGTATGATACAATTCTTTGAACTGGCCATGAGTCCAGAAGTGAGGAGCCAAATGTATCTCAATAGCACTGCTCTGATTGCTGCCACTAAGCACATAAACATGGGCCAAGTAAACAATGAAACTTCTCATCGTTACTATCCTACGCACATGTATGGCCGCCTATCCCAAAAGCATGATCACTTTGTAGATCAAGAAATTTTACCCCGGCTAAATGCGGAATTCCGACAGGCTATTGAACAAGGCGATACTCATAAGGCTCAAGTGTATATGAGAGCTATTGGTAATCTGGGTCATAGTTCTGTTCTAGATGCATTTGCGCCCTATCTTGAAGGCAAAATTCCAGTCTCTACGTACCTCAGAATGAGAATAGTTCAAAGTCTCAATGTCCTGGCTTACCAAAGAAATAGCCGTGTTCGTGCTGCATTATATAGTATCTTAAAAAATACAGCTGAACCCTATGATGTAAGAGTGGCCGCTATACATAATATTTTCATGAGTCGTCCTAGCGGCGCTATGATGCAAGAAATGGCATATATGACCAAAGAAGACCCAAGCAAAAATGTTCGCTCAGCACTTAAATCAGCTATCGAAGCAGCTGCTCAACTCAAACACCCTCGCTACTATAAAACGTAAGTAATGTTATTTTAAAAAAATATATAATTTAATTTAAATTTAAGAATAGACAATTTATTATGTTATTTATTTATAGTGCAAGGGCTGCTCAGGCGGTAAAAGATATGCTTACGAAGGAAGATTTTGGACTTCAATATTCTAGAAAGGACAAAATGGAGTTCTATGACAGGAACGATCATTACGGCATAATGTCTATTCTATCGACAATAGGAAGTAAAAACAGCTTCCTCCCCAAATCCCTGAAATACTCATGGAAAAACAGAGTTTCTGGCTGGGATGACCAAGCAATGGTAACTAAAAAACTACTAGTTTTTTATACATATTTTATCTCTTATAGCAGAGAGTAGTGAGAGTGCCAAGAAACTCGGTTCACCGCTTTCCATCCAGATTTGCGTATTGTGTGTTTACTGGTGGAACTTAACGCCGCGCTTTGTCTTACCAACAAATAAATAGGAATATTTTAAAATAACACCCCAAAATGGAACCCACGACCCAACAGACTCTCCCACTGTGCCACGATGACCTCCATAATATTAATAAAATTTCATAAGATTACACTTTATAATTTTATGTGTTTCGATGATATTCGTATTCACTCAGCAAAAAGTTATGCGGTAACAGACATAAAAAAATACAATCCAATTGATAATTTCTTTTTTTTAAGTTAATAAGTAATAAATAAAGAATTGAGAAGCTACAAGCATAGTTACAGAAGCTTTAAACGACATAATTCAATAACTATTTTTGAAAATTGGTTTATGTGTTATTATTATTTACTCTTTTATATTAAATTCATATTTTTGTTTATTTACACAGCTTTGGTTTACAACATCAAATACACAAAAAGTTATTGGCTATTTCTTCGATCAAATATTCGAAGACAAGGAACATAGCTACGAAGATCTGAGTCATAAATATTCTGCTAGAAAAATTTCACAAATTTTGAATATCAAACGAGATGAGGAACCTTTGGAGGCTGCCTTCTCCATGGACTTCATGAATCAACAGAGGTTTTACGCTTTCAATGAAAAGGACATTAAAGATTTTAGCGTTAAATTCGGCGAGTATCTGTCAGATCTCATTAAAGGTGTGGACAAGCATTATACTAAAGTGGTAAACCGAAACCAGGTGTCAGTGATGTTCCCTATTGCTTCTGGTATGCCTTTTATATACAAATACAAGGAACCTACAGTAGTTCATTTACAAACCCACTCAAAGGGTAAGGTTGATTTCAAAGACAGAGAAAATTATGAAACTGAAGTTGCCCTAGACAATGAACTTTCGTTTACTTACGCTTCCAATCGCGATGGAAGTGTTGGTTATTTGGATACGCTATCAAACCAATATCCAGCTGTAGGTCTCGTCGGCAAATTCCAATTACATATTCCTCTGAGAATGCATGTTGATGCAAAACAAAAGGAGATCAAGTTAAGAGTAGCGCCCAAAGATCCAGAACAAGACTCTACTTTAGTTCATTACAGCGTTTGGCCTTATAGCAGTAGTCAGAAGAAGGATACTTTAGTTGCTTTCTCCCAAGATCCGAGCACAAAGGTCATCACGAGGCCCAATAAAGTATATTCTACGGATTACAAATTTGGTCAACAGTTAGGATTACCATTACAACTTCAAGGATACTCTTACTCTAAGGACTATCGTAACCTTGGTAGCTTCATACAATACAAAGATTTGCCTGCGAGTATTATTTCTGCATTTAGACAAAAAGATATAGCACAAACTCACTTCAACTTGAGATATCTCGGAAAGCAAAATAAAAATAAAGAAATTACTATTACAACAGTTTATGGTAAATATATAATTATTTATAATATTATAACTTTTATCATACTGTAAAATATATTTTTATTAAATACTTAATCTTTATTTACAGATGTTTTGTACAATCAAAAGAATGAAGGAGAAATGCCTCTAATTGCATCTGATATAAGCGATACTTCACCGAATAGCCCAGAAAGACGTCAAGAGCTAGTTAAGCGAGTCACAGCAGGAATCAAGGCAGCAAGAAGCAAAGTTTTAGATGTGAGCGTCCAATTTAATTCTCCTGAAAAACTAGAATACGCTTTAACATTCGCTTATGGTCATAGTCAAGTAGATCGTAAGGCTCAGTATGCATTTTTCGCTAGCAAAAACTTAGGACAAAGTTCATATCAATTGAACGCTGTTGGAAGAGTAACAAAACCAGAACAATATAGCCCTATGAATTATAAAGAAGCAATTCAACAAGAATTAAAAATGGAATTCGAAACAGACATCCGATATAACCAGAAAGAAAATGTTCACATTCAAGGTAACGCCGAAAAGACCGCTAAATATGCTGATGAACTTCAGAAGCATCCACTAGGAAAGCAATGCAGTCAAGAAGCAGAAAATGGTAATAATTACCAAAAAGCATGTCATAATGCAATAATCATGGCACACGCACCTGACAGTTACAAATTTATTGTTAATTATAAGGATGTAAACCCAACGGTTAAGAGCTATGTTCATCAATTATATCGAATCGCACAAAGTCTGGGAATATGGCAATCAGAGAGTAGTGACCAAAAGGCTAACCCTGCAGGAAGAATCGATATTAGTTTAGATGCCTCTTACTTAAGCCATACATTGAACATTGGGTTAAGGTCTCCGTCTGGTGAAATGCACTGGAAAAATGTGCAAATTCCCGAATCTGCACCTATAGCTCTAGCTACATATTGGCCAATAAATTCACTTGAGCGAGTACTAAACTATTACAGTAGCCATCAGTATCAACGTAAGTATTATTATTAAGGAATTCTATTCATTGCTATATAATAAAATATGTAAAATATATCACTTAATATAATAATGAACTAATTCAGTGAACTTATCATTTTAACAATTCTCCGTTTCAGCTTACTGTAGTGTAGACTACAATAAGGCGAGATCCTTCAGTGGCCGCAGCTATGACTACAAGTTGTCAAGCTCTTGGCATGTCGTGTTACACGACGACAGGCCATCTAATTCAGATTCCTTGGCTGTACTTGCGAGAAGGCCAAACGAGAAACAACAGGAGATGTACATTTCATACAGGTATTATTATTTTTAAATTACGTCAGTTAATTCAATCATTCCATCACAATTATTTCGTCATATGCAAATATGTATCTTAAATATTTATAACATTAAGTTTAATTCCTTTAAACAGATCTCACACCGGGAAGGATGTGGAGATTGAATTGAGCCCAGCACCTGCAGGTCAGAAGGATCAAGTTGTAAAGGTTAATACAAAAGCTAAAAAGGTCTCTGAAGGCGATCTAACCACATACTGGGATGATGAGGAAGAAGCTCCCATACTTGAATATCACACAGAAGGCAATGGTGCTTTGGTGCTGAAGATTCGTGACAATCGCCTTAGAATAATGTACGACGGAATGAGATCAGTTGTTCTTGCAAATGAAAAGCGCAAAAATACAAGAGGAATCTGTGGTTACATGAGCGGTGAACCTCGTGATGATTATTTAACTCCAAGTGGCTTAGTTGATAATCCTGAATATTATGGAGCTTCTTACGCCCTCATTGCTGAAAATAGTGAGCCCGAAGAAAAAGAAAGGCAAGATAAAGCTAAAAAGACGGCATATCAGCCAACCAGACGGTACACCGCGATTCTGCGTTCAGATGAAGAGTGGAAAAGCCAAATGCAATCATCTGAAGAAGAATGGGGTTCCCAAATTATATACAGGGCGAGGAACTACAATAAGGAAAAGCAGCCCTGTGATTTACGACCCCAAGTCCAGTATTACGAGAACCAGGGAGAGATTTGTATAACTACAGAACCTTTACCATCTTGTCAATCTCACTGTAGCGGCGTAGACTACAAGATCCAATCCGCTCAAGTCGTTTGCAAATCGAAGTTTGATGCAGACTTCCGTGCAGTCCGCGACCAAATTCGACTCGGACAAAACCCTAAGGTCACCGGAGCTGCTCAGAGTGCACAATACAGAATACCAGCGTCTTGTAAAGCGTAAACTATTCTAATACTAGATTTAAGTTAACAACTTGGCTTTTTTACGGACTTTGAGAAAGTATCCTATATAATTATATTGCATTTATAAGATTTGGCAATATAGTATATATGTATATAAAATATATAATTGAGTGTAACAATATTTATATTTGTATGTATTTCTTCTTTTTTTTATTACTATAGTATTATTATATAATTAGAATAGTAATAGGAAGCAATGTAAAAAACCAAAAAAAAGGAATAAAATGCTATATGCTTGTCAATGTATATGTTGTTTTGTTTAATCCTTAATATTATACTTTATATTAAAACAATTTATTATACACAATATTTTTTATTTGAAAAGATTTGTATCAAACATTTGTATATGCATATAAAATTCATAGATATTATGATTACATTACAATGATATTGATTACTTATAAATAATAAGGATGTACATTTGTAATATAATTAAATTATTTTAAGAATACTATTTGAAGCCGTAGTGACGTTGAGGAACAGCGTCGAATTGATAAACACGGTGATTGTGGGTATTTAAATAATTTTTAATTCCCCGCTTTGCTAAACACAAATTTGGTAACGACAAAGCTCATTGTTGAGATCCATTTAATATACTACTATTACAAATATTTTCAATTTTTATAATATAAAAAAAAAAAACTTACAAATAAAAGCCTAAAAGGGCTTTTATTATGAAACGTTGTTTTCAAAGTTTTAAGCGTTCCTTCTCCACGTTTTCTTCATTCAATTGGTGAAGTGATTGTGCTAACTGAACTAAACTAAAAATATTAAGTGTCACTGTAGCTGCTCTATAATTTTTATTATTATCATCCTCAATAATATTAATGTTAGATAATTTTTTATCAAAAACAATAAATTTTTACTGCGTAAAACGAATACGTCGACGTCATAATACCGCAAAACGTCTGGAAATCAGCTGCTTGTCATTTTTCAATACACCGGAGATTGTATTTTGATCATATTTAGTTTAATCATTGTAAAAATATTAATTTGGTTGTTTATTTATAAGTCTTTGCAAACTGTATACTTATAATCCTCGTCTAAAGTATATAAAAAAAATTTAAAGTGTTTCTATTATCTGTGACAGTTTAAAAATCGTGTGTTGTGATTGTAAGCTGTGATTTGTGTATTAATTTGATTTTCGAATCTCTAAGTAAGTATGAACTTTATTCAATTTGTTTTGAGATAAAACAAAAGTTATTCTAAATATTAAGCTTATATTTATTTTATTACAAAAATTGACTAGATATTAATAATAAAACATTGTCATTAACATTACTATTGGTATGCTTTCTTTTTAATAAACACTTCATTAAAATTTATGAATAAGCTATTGTGGAGACTGCAAGTGTTTAGGTTTATTTGGTGTGAAACAGAAATTTTAATTCAAAACTCTTATTCTCTTATGTTAAGGCTACTTGTTCCAATTCCTAAAAAGTTTATTTTCAGTGACTTCATAGTATTAAGTATTTTTCTATAAAAATAAAATTATGAAACATGAATACCGTCAAAACAATGTTCTTTTTTGTACTTACTCATTTATATAAATACTTTTTATTACTTATATGTTAGTACAAAATTACTTATTGGTTTTCATTTATTGTGAAATATAGAATAATTCCCTCACAATTCCTTACAATTGTAGATAGATAAGTTATCATAAACGATAATATGCTATGAGTAATATTATTTTTTGATTTTTTTTTTATTTATTTATTTAAAATCATTTATTTTGAGGTACTTTTGTATGAAAATTTAGGTATTACAGAGTAGTAGTGCCTGAAATATTTTGATAGCAATAGCTTCAAAATGTTTACATATTAAAAATAATCAGGATTAAACTTCTTAATATTACATTTATTAATGAATATTTAATAATTATATTTTTCTCTATGAAGTATTTCTCATTTTAAGAATTAAACTTTTTATATATATGAAATATAAGTGTTTTAAAGATTTACCATGGTGTTCGTTGGTACATCTAAAATGGCTAACATTGTAATTTACTTACTTTGAATAAATGATTTTTTGCAATGTTTATTTTCATAAAACTATAAATTCTACCAGTATTACCTGTTTTAGGCAGACAAAAAGTGATACATAAGTCAATTTTTTATAATTTATAGATTATAAATTATATAAAAAAGTAGATATATAGTAGATCTTTGCATGCAGTACTGATCATAGAGGTAATGCATTTGAATATAAAGCAAAAAGAAAATGAATTGATAAAGTAAATAAATATTTTGTAAAAAATCTCTTGGCAAATATGTTTAAGCGCACATATAAATTCAATTGTCATATATGTCACTTATCATTCAATAATTAACGCTTCAACTCTTTTGATTAAAACAGTTCAGATCAGTTTGGTTCTTTGAATGTACCAGTTGAGCATAAATCATTTCGCCAAAGCCACATTGCTTGGAAAATACCAATGAGGGAACAGTATTTCTTTCAATATGATGATTTTCTATAGTAAATCCTAAATTATTAAAATACGAACTTCAGCTTTAGATATTCTTCTGCTTTTTGCTTTTTTCTTTTGCTTCTTGATAAAGACAGGATTTATTTAATATATTTGTAATATTTAAAATTTCATTATAATTATTAAAATAGTTCACAAAAAGTTTGATCTTAGCAGCGAATAAAAACATAATATAATCAATTTTAATATGATTTCCTATTTTAGTATGTAAATAATAAAAAAATATGTGAGTATAAAAGTTTTGCCCAAGTAGAAACAAAAAGAAATGTTTTAAGCCTTTATTTGTTTGGAAGTGATCTAGTTATCTAGGTAGTATAAATTGTCCTAAAAAAACAAAAATATGCTTTTTACAAACATAGGTCAAAAATATCAAATATTGTTATTTCAACAAATTTTCTACTGACATTGTAATTTAAAAAGTAAACTTTTAAGTATGTTAATTTCATCATAGTATTATCTTATAGTATATTATGAACAGTAACACCGTTGTGACGCTATGGGACAGTGTCTGAAGCACCTGTCCTTAAACGCCACTGATTGTGGGTTTGAATCCCATTTGTAGAAACAATTAGGTATTCATTATTTTCATTTCATACAACGCCTGTCGTGGCGCAGAGGCGCAAGTGTGTAAACGCGACAGGTTGTGGGTTCGATTCCCACTCCAGGAAAAAGAATTTTTCATTTTTGGGTTTGGTAACAAGGCAAAGCGCGGCGTTGAATTCCGCCACTCAGCACGCAATGCTTCAATTCGGCGGGAAGTGGGGAACGGAGTGTCTTAACACTAGGTTCCCTCTGCCTACCCTCTTATATGCGGGATATGTATATATATGTATTATTTTCATTTCTCCGCACTGGTAACTCTTCTCAACTCGCCAAAATCAAATATCGGGGGAAAGTAGAAAACAAACTGTCGTGGCACTAGGTAGTTTTTGAATTATTCGTAATAATTCTACTTTTTAGTGAATTTTAAAGTTAAAATCTTTGTTCATTCATTTAAAACGCTGCGTATCTAAAACGCACATATAATGGAAATCAGTGTGTCTTAACACTATTGTTTCTCTGCCTACCCTGCAATATACGGAAGATGTGTGAATCTAACTAAAACATACAACAACAACAGTCTCTTCTATTTATTCATATTTTATTTGTCTAGACTAGATCAAAACTACGTATAAGTTTAATTGTCTATTGACGTCATTCATTTGTGGGTATGTCTCATTATTTTATTATTAGGGGATTTCAATTGGCGTTAATAATACTGACTGTTTATATCCCGGTAGTACACGCCCACTGCTAAATGAAAAATATTGTTGTTTAGCTTCACGTAGCACGGTAGTCAGAGATAAAGCAGTGTTAAGACACTCCGTTTTTCAATGTTAAAAAAGTGTGCTGAGGGCGGAACTTAACGCCGCGCTATGTCTTACGAAATTAGGATAATGAGAATATATATTTTTTCTTCTTTATGACTGAATATTATCCTTTGAGCCTTCTCCATACAACATGACATTGGCAAAGTGATACACTCAAAGCTATTAAATATAGTAATAATAATAATACATTTTTAACAGTTCAAGTAGCAATAGAAAATAGATAAAATGTTTTTGAACAAAAAGTTATTTTGTCATGTGACATAAGTATTTTGTCAATCACTCAAATGTTTGAGCTGGTCAAAAGCCCTTAAGGTCTTTAAGCATAATTAAGTCTCTAAGTGAGAACTTTGCAAAATATTCAGTAAAATGTTATTTTTATGGATATTATATACCTTACCATAGATTTTTTTTTTAACTTTACGCTGTATCCTGCACACTGCCGGGTAAGCAGAGGGAACCAGAGAATCTAGTGCTAAGGCACTCCATTCTCTTTCAACAATTCCGTTCCCCACTTTCCGCCGAATTGAGGCATTGCGTCGAGTTGAGTGGCGGAACTCAATGCCGCGCTTTGCCTTCTTACCAAACCCAAGAAATGAAAATACTAATTTTTTTATTTTCTGGAGTGAGAATTGAATCCACAACTGTTGCATTTACAGTCCCACGCTTGTGCCTCTGCGCCACGACAAGCGTTATAGATAGATAAAATAAGATGAGATTTACTATTTTTTTTATCTATCTTTTACAAGTTGCTCTTCCTTGCATCAGCTGAGTATTTACGAATACTAACTTGAAATGCAAACTTCATTATTTTGAAAGTCTATGAATCATAATACTTGGATCTTTCGTAGTGTACACGACAGTATTTTAAACAAGTTTACACAAAAATTACATCATGAATGACTACTTGCAACAAAAAATAGAATGTATTCAGTTTTCTTATTTTTAAAACTGACAGGTCACAATGACAGTCAACTTAGCCTTCAAGAACCTAGTATGTTATTATGGTACTGAGATTTATGTTCTTAAACCCAAAATAATTAAAGAAATTATTAGTACTTGTGTCCCTCTTGACGCGCTAACAACGCGTTGCCTGGCAACGTAAATGTCACTTTATATAAACATGGATGTTAAACCATGATATGTGTGTAACATTTATTTTATTAATTTAATATATTATTTATGCATTATTTTAAAAAAATATCATTCTGCACTCCTTCGCCATATAAAGTATAAGTATGCCAAGTTTCATGCTCTTGTTTCTCATATTAATATATATAATATTTAAAGGCTGGGCAAAGGTAACGGCCATGAAATATATCCTTCGCGTCTACCCTCATCAACTCTTCATACATTCCATCTTAATTTTACCTTGCTTGCATGTACCATATAACACTATTTAAAAAATTATAATAATAAAAGCTCTACAATAATTAAATTAGCGAGTCAAATCACTAAATTATCCTAAAACATATAAAAATCTATAGATCACCTGAACTAGATGCCATATAAGGTGTTGCAATGTGTCCTTTCATTGCGTCAGACATGCGTCAGCGCCGCGCCTCCACATACTGGTCTTTGATTGGTCGCACGCGACCTTCATCACGTAGACAGTTTTGTTGGGTTTGAATACAGTGTGTTCTACTTTATTTACTTTCATTCTTTGAACTTGATGTCGTCGTGGCTTATTTGAAACGTGTCTGACTGCATGTGGTAGTTTTTTTAATGCTTAAAAAGATCTTTTTCTGGAAACATCTTAAAAAAAAACAAAAAAATAAGATTAAAACTATAGCTCTTACTGGTCGAACAGTATGACAAAATTCTCTACACAGACCACTTAAGGACATTGAACCAAAGCAGGAAAATAAAAATATTAGATTTTTTCCTATATTATCAATGTATCGTCCTTATAAAATATACTTCAAAATTGACTGCTTAATCTCATTTGTATACCCTCTATACATTTACCTACTTTTTACTGGCAGAATATTTTGAGCCTGTTATCGCAAATTCATCAAAAAAATTACGTATATATCTATTATAAGCAGCCATAGTTCTTATAATTTTTGGAACATCTTTCTCGGTAATATAGAAATTTTGCCAAACAGTAAAGATTCCTATTATAATTATGTAAATAACGTATTATAAAGATAATTATAATTCTAGTAGTTTAACATGTCTAGTTCTCAACAAATATTGAACTTGGAGGCAAGTTTCTCATAAAGTTATATTAATAAAAATTGTATCTCTTATCTCGCTGACGCGGTCCTAGTACCATATACACAAGTATATGGTCGATGTTTTTCTCTCATAACAGTATTGTTCTTGTACGTCACCTATATATGCTTAATTTTATTGCTCATACTAAGATTTATAAGTAAATTAACATATATTGTTACTTCGTTGATATAATACAATAATTAATACATATTTTATGTATTCTGATAGTACAGAATGTCCCAATATAGTAAAAGAAGGATATATGTTTGGCTCCGAAAATTTGCCAAATATAGAGCTACGCTTTTCTAAACATATGTGATTTAATACTTGGTTCAGTAATGAAAATGTAGAAAAAGATATAATAATATATATTAAAACCAAATGTTATTCAAATAAAACGCACCCACGATGTTTGTCGTGTATTTTCAATAACTAGTGTTCCCGTTGACGCGTTAACAACGCGTTGTGTTTAGCCATGTATATGTCACTTTATATATACATGGATGTCAAACCATTGTAGTGTGTGTAACATTTATTATATTAATTTAATATACTTTTTATGTATTATTTAAAAAATATATATTAGCATTCTGCACTCCTTTTCTATATACACTATAATTGTTCCAAATTTAAAGCTCTTCCGTTCGCGTAATTTTTGTAAAAAGGGGTACAAAGTTTTTCCAACATATATTAATATATAGATTTTCTTTTTTTAAACTTCACGCTGTATCCCACATATAGCTGTGTAGGCAGAGGGAACCAGAGAATCTAGTGTTAAAACACTCCATTCTCTTACAACGTTTCCGTTCCCCACTTTTACATTTCCTGGAGTGGGAATCGAACTCACAACCTGTCGCGTTTTCAGTCGCACGCTTGACACGATATAGATTAAGATTAGATTATTTTCAAGAAAAATGTGAATCTAAAACTTATATACACACTTTATTTACGTCTTTAGAAAGTTACAGTCGTCGTGGCGCAGTTGGAACGTTTATGGCTTTACGTGACGATTGTGAATCTCAAGCGATGTTTTTATTGGGTACTTATTAATATATTTTTTCCTGTTTTTGTTAGGCTGCCACTGCCACTAATATTTATCTTTATAAAAGTAGTATTGTAATATAAGCTCTATGTCTATTCTTTTACGTGTCACACAACTGTGGAAGGGTCGATATGTGGTAGCGTTTCTTAAAAAGCCGGCAATACGCCTGTAGCTCCTCTGGTGTTACACGGGGTCATGGGTGATCACTTACCATCAGGTGACCGGAACGCGTTTGCCTTGTCTTTCCTATAAGAAACACATCGTAAAACGCGGAAGATGCATTAGCATTCTAACAGCAATTTTCTTAAAACCGATTAAGTATTTACATAGATATGTCTAAACTTTTTGCACATTAGTAAAGTTAAATTACTTTGTTATTATTTGTAATGTTGTGTTTCTTGCACATCCATTATTACTATTGCTTATAAGCACTTTATTGTATTGTCAAATTACATAATAAAATTATTTTTATAGTAAAATAGCTCAGTTAGCTTAAAAATTATCGACATTATGACGAAATTGGTTCTTATCTAAACATGTACAATAGTTGGGAGCTCTCATCGGACTTTGTGAATATGCTACTAATATTATAAGTATAGTTTGTGAGAATGGATGCCTGTTACTACTATAATTTCTTGCAAAAACTACTGGACGCATACATACAAGATATACAGTCGAATGGACGACTTCCTTTTTTGGAGTCGTCGAGAAAAGGCATTGGACATCCATTTCCGGTTTCAGGACACGAAGATTGTAAAAAAGGACAAAAATAAAAACAATTTATATGTAAGACAATAACCTCCTTAGTTAGGATTAAGTAGAAATTCGTAATAACGTGTTTTTTTAAATGTCAATCTTATCCGGGTCATAAATGTCAAGTTTTAAGAATATAAATTATTTTACTACTAATAAATTATTTAAAAAAAACTAGTTTCTCCAGTAACTAAAAACATGATTGTTTTTTTTTATTCTGTGTTATTATGACGTGAAGCCGTGGGCTCTTTTCTTAGCCTGGACAGAACTTTTTAGTGACGAAATAATTGAGTAATACATTTGATTCAATGCGTCTATCGCGTAAATCTATTGCGTCTCAACCTTTGCCTCTACTAAAACGAAAAATTTTGACACAATAAAATAGAAAACGAACTTCAAACGAAATTCACTAAAAAGTAAAATTATTACGAATAACTCAAAAACTATAGGTTGGATCTTAACTAAATTTATATGGGCCATGTGGGAAGCCCACATGGGAAACACTAGCTATCATATAATAAAATAATCATCAATTGAAATTGAAGTCGATTAATAATAAATGCTATAACACGTCACGTCATAAGAAATATTTTCGTTTCAACACTTAACAGATCAATAAATCAATTTCCTTGTATTGCGTCTCAACCTTCGCCTCTAAAACGAAAATTTATTTTAACATTGTCAATTTTATTATAATACATCATCATTTAATACTTTGACACAATAAAATTAGCGCTCTTTATTTTGCGTCAGGATGTTTATCATAAATTTAAATACTAAAATAGACCCTATTTCATAATTTTAAAGTTTATATTAGCGTGACAAGAAATCACAATATGTCCCCTGCGTATAAAACAAAAACGCATCAATTACGATTCAAGGTTCTTTATTACGTTGATATGAAATGATTTTAATTTGAAAAAAATTATAACTAAAAAGGACAAGGTTTTATATTTAAGTTAGGTTAATTGTTTATTTAATGAAGTAATAATGTTATTTGTAGTTGTTGTCTCAAAAATTTATAATTTATTTATAAACAAGCAAATAATAAAAAAAAAACAGTTTTATATTTTTAATAGTATGCAAGGAGTGTACCGTGTTGCGTTCTGTTCTCTGTGACTACTCCGCTAGTCATAAAGCGTAAAGCTAAGTATAAAAATTTAGAACAACATGACTCGAACTCGCGACTCTTAGAAATTGTCCAAACGGTCTGTCAGTCTGTTAGTAAGCGGTAAAAATGTTTTAGTCTTAGCTTGTGATTACCACTTTAAATCAAAAATATCATATTCTATTCTTTTTTCCAATAAAATTTGAACTAATGACTTTTGCTAATAGCATTCTCATATAACTATATACAAGTATTACTGTGACGTTTCATCTAGATACGTTCAGTAGTTATTGCAGAAAACAATAACAAACATCCATATTCAGAAACTTTCACATTCATAACATTAGAATGATTTTCTTGGGCAGAAATATGTATAGTTTAAGTAGGTTTATTATATTAAGTAAATATTTTAATCATTTGTACATCAACCCATATCTTTTTGTATTCTGTTCTAACTTGTAGTAGGGGTTGCCTGGAAGAGATCGCCTGTGTTGATAAGGCCGCCTTTACACCAAAGTTGTATTCTCTTTTTGTCTTTGTTTTATTACAATGTGCATTTATACTTTTGTTGGTGTAATAAAGTATTAAATAAATAAATAATAAAACAGTGGAGTTACACTAAAGGGGCCTCTTAAACCTACACGTTGGGTCGTAAGTCCCAGACACTCCAAACTCCTCTCTCTGTAACACGATGGGCCTCCGCCCGATGAATCTATGGAATGCTAAGGAGATCTAAGGCATTAAAGGATAATTAATAAATGTTTGTCGAACAAGCAGATGCGATCGATGTAACAGTGGCATATTCCGCTTAGAAATGTAAACATCATGAACGACAGTTAGCACACATAGGCGTGTAAACAATAGCTAATAGACGATCTTAAAGTAAATTTAGTAATGAGTTGATTATGGGTACTTTATCAGTGAATTTGAAGTTTTAATAGTTTTAAACCTATTATGGTAGTGGGGAACGGAAATGTTGAAAGAGAATGGAGTGTCTTTACACTAGGTTCTCTGGTTCCCTCTGCCTACCCCGCTATATGCGGTATACAGCGTGAAGTTAAAAAAAAATAGTTTTTAAGTGTTAATCATACATTTAGGAAACGAAAAACATTTTTTAGAAACGTATAATTTGATCATAGCGGGACTTGAACCCGCGCCTCTCGGAAACTGTCCAAGCGCTCTGGCTAAGCCATGTGGTTTGATTTTCAAGGTTCGAGTCCCGCTGCCTTCAAACTTTTATACTATTTTAACTACTTTCAACAAAGAAGGAAGTCCTCAATTGGACTGTATTTTTTATGTGTTTACTGCGTGAACTAATTTTGATGATGATTTTTTATACGATAGCTTCCCATTCATTTAATAAAGATCTGACGAGTACGAGTAGTTTTTGAGTTATTTGTAATAATTTATTTCTTTTATGCGTTTTATTTGACTTCGATATTCTTCTTTTGTTAAAATAATAATTATTTCTATTATTGCCAATTAACATTAGTGGGGAATGGAAATGTTGAAAGAGAATGGAGTGTCTTAACACTAGGTTCTCTGGTTCCCTGTGCCTATCCCGCTATATGCGGGATACAGCGTGAAGTTAAAAAAAAAAAAAACATTGTGCCTCTATAACTTGTTCTACTATTTATAACGCTATAATAATCTCCATATAGATCACATGGCTTGTAAAACCAGTCTCACGTGTTTGCGCGAAGATAACGAGAAGCTACTTTTACATACTAAATAAGGAAAATATAGGCAGGTGAAGTTTCACTTGTACTAGTATAGCCGTTGACGCGTAACATACACGTTGCCTTAGAGACATGTATTCTTTGTAGTAGCTAGGGATGAGAATAGGTAAGCCGGTAAATTTAGGGAAGCCGGTATATTTAGGGAAGCTAGTATATTTAGGGAAGCTGGTACGTAGGTAAGCCGGTATAAAGGTTCGATCTGGACCACGGTATAGAATGTAAAGTTTTCGTTAAGCTTGTTTGTTTTGTAAACTCATTCTGATTTTTTTCGATCTCGTTGTTTTGCTATCCCTAACTTGCTAGCAAATTCGGTACTATTTTATTGTAATTACAAAAGGTAAGCCAAAGGAATCGTGTTATATGGTCATTTCACCAATGTCACTTTGTGTTATATGTATTTTATTTTATTTCATATATTTCTAATGCACTACTTAAAAAAAATCCGACAAAAGCAGTGTTTTGACACGAGGTTCTATCTGACTATCCTGCTAAGCCGGATAAAGCGTGAAGCTGCTAATAAAGTTTCGTAGGAATTTCCTTCCACGCGCCACGGAATTGTAGAATGGCTTACCTGCGGCAGCGTTCAGGTCGATACGATATGGGTACCTTCAAAAAGCGCACCTACTCCCACCTCAAAGGCCGGCAACGCACCTATAGCTCCTCTGGTGTTACACGGGGACGTGGGTGACGGTAACCACTTATCATCAGGTGACCAGAATGCTCGCTTGCCTTGTCCTACCCATAAAATAAATAAGTAAATTTAACAAGAAATTTCATTTTCTTATATTTATTATGATTTACCTTGAGATAAGTCAAAAATACGAGTATATATAATTATGCTAGGCTTAAGCGTATTTAGTTAGGCCGTAAAGAATAATGAGTATAATTTATTACTTAAATGTTCTCGGCCAGGTAATTTGTTAAGATTAGTTATTACAAAGGTAATCGTGGTGCAGTGGGTTAGCGTCTGACTGTAAACGCGAGTGGTTGTGGGTTCGATTCCCTCTTGGGGGAATATTTGAATTTTTTTCATATCCTAGCTCTAGCAAGGCGAAGTGGCGTTTCGTTTCGCCACTCAACGCTTGATGTTTTGAATTAGTCCGGGGAATGAAGAACGAAGTTTCTTGATACTAGGTTCTCTTTGACTAGTTCGTTATGCAGGAAAGTCTTCATTGAATATTTTTTGTTAACATTTTTTGATCGTTGTTGATCTTAAATTACCTAAGAAGTAACGTATACATAAAACGCATTTGAAATATTTGTAATAATATGATTTTTATACAATATTCAGATAAATTACAGTAAATATATAAAAAAATACTACAAATATATAAGATACATACATACATACATAACTTCACGCTGTATCCCCCATCTAGCAGGGTAGGCAGAGGGAACCTGTTAAGACCCTCCGTTCCCCACCTTCCACCGAATGGAGGCATTGTGTGCTATGTGGCGGAACTCAACGCCGCGCTTTGCCTTGTTACTAAACCCTGGAAATGAAAAAATTCAATTTCCTGGAGTGGGAATCGAAGTCACAAAAAAAGTCAATTTCAAAATATCTAATTAAAACAACCTAACCTACAATACAAAAATATGTTCCTAACAAACCTTTAATTCGTACTAGTTTTACAACTACGGTTACTTCAAGGTATTCCACTTTCTAAATATATATATATCTATAGTAGTAAGCAAACATAACTTGTTAATCAAACTCGTAAACTCGTAAACGCGTAAAATTCGCGTAACCTTAGCAACGTATATGTCACTTTGTATGAAACCCTATGGCACATAGTAGTGTGTGTAACTTTAATTTAAAGTATTTCTAACATATTATTAAAAAAATATATTGTATTTCCATTCCTCCTATTCTTTTTTTTCTCGGGTAGGTGCATAAAAAAAGTCAACATCGTTTTTATTTGCAGTGTAAAACTTTATTAAAAAATATCTATTTTAGCACTGTAATATGCATTAAAATATAACATACCTGTTAGATATTTCTCCTATAAGTTCACCTACAACTTTGGTTTCTAAGTTATATGCAAGAATTAGTGTCATACATGGAATCCATCAAGAACTCAATAAATCAACTATCTGAACACTTTAATGTTCAAATGGCAGAATTTCAAAAGAATCTCCAGAGTGCTTCTATACCAGCTACAAGTCCTACATCTAATCTTGCTTCACAATTTAATATATTCAGAAATTTCGTGTTATCATCATTAGAGGTACTACAAACTCAAGTCAATCTTCTCTCTAAAAAATATGACAACATTGAAATGAGAAGCAGAAGGAAAATACTCTTGGTACATGGAATATCAGAATCCAAAAAAGAAGATGTAACTCAGATAATCGTGAGTAAACTCTCGGATCACTTAAAGTTATGTAACCTTACTGTGGATGCTGTAAGCCGATGCCACCGCATGGGAGCTGTCTCTCTAGAGAAGCCACGTCCTATTCTTATCCAATTTTAAGAGTTGTCTCTCAGGGATAGTGTCTGGTTTGCGAAGACCAATCTCAAAAATACTGGTATTACCATATCTGAATTCTTAACTAAGGAGCGTCATAATGTTTTTATGGCTGCACGTCAAAGGATGGGTTTATCTAAATGCTGGACGAAGGATGGACGTATCTTCGCTATAGATGCAAAGGGTAAGCGACATCAAATTTCAACGCTGGCAGAGCTAGATTCAATTGGTTCTGTGCAGGCTCCACTAACGTCTGTGTTATCTCCTGGTACTGATGTAGGTGTCAGTAATGTCACAAAAAGCACTAAACAAATTCCTCAAAATATCCGGTCCAAAAGATTAATAAAAAAATAATTGATTGACTTTATAACTGTGATGTTTACATTTGTATTTTTCTGTTTGATTACTTCACGTTTGCTAGCTAACTAATCGCTTTTATTTTTGCTTTAATTAGATATAATATGTATACAGTACTGGCTTATTTGGAGTATTTAACTTTATTTCTATTCCTTGTTGTTGTAGCTACTATTCTATAACAATATCTGTATCCAGTGACAGTTCGTATCAGATTAAATATCAAAAATTACTCTTTTGTCAATGAATGCTACACTGTAATCTTTAATTTTGTCATAATAATTAATTTGCATATTTCATTTTAATTATTTTTATTGTATATTCATATTATTTTTATGCTTACTCTTTTTAAATGTCTTCTATGCTATATTTGTTATGTCAGGAGTTGGTAATGGGTAAAATATATTAAATAAAAAAAAAAAAAAAAAATTCAATCAGAATAATTGTAACTTTATCGACTGATTAGTTTTTGCTACATATCATCTTAAATGTAGGTGTTATAACATACTTTTACTTATTTTTTTTCTATACCATGATAACAGGTATATTAATTGTAATTAAAACTAACTTCTTTTGTTTATTATTTTTTATTATTACTTATTGTAAGGTGCTTATTTTATTTATTCCATATATACCATAATATACTTATTATAATCATATATATACTAGTTATAATCTTATAGTACTATTAATATTTAGATATATGTACTTTTTTTTTTTTAAATCTTTAATATAAATTTATTTATTTTAACTTATTTAAGTACTTAAACTACCATGAGTCAAATATTGAATTTATCCACCGATAGTATCTATGATTCTGCAACTGACTTAGATGACAGCTTTCACAGTACATCATTGCCTTTAAATACACTTTTGGATTCCAAATTCTCCCCTGTTCCTAAAAACTTTAATGTTGTCCACATAAATTCCCAAAGTATTCCAGCTCATTACTCTGATCTCCTCTCATCTCTCGATGTCAAAAACATTCATGCCATACTCGTATCCGAAACCTTTCTGAAACCTTGCCTTCCTTCCACTTCATACTCTATTCCAGGATTCCATCTTATACGCAATGATCGTATAAATAAGGGTGGTGGTGGTGTTGCTATTTACCTACGCAGCCATCTACCTTTTACAATATTGGACAAATCTCAGTACTCAGAAACTGCTGAACATATTTTTATAGAAATTCTTTTTGGCACTTTAAAAGTTTTATTAGGCGTTTTTTACAGTCCATCTTTGCACATAAATTATTTTCAATCCTTTGAAACATTACTAGAGAAGTATGTATCAACAGTAGACCATACTATATTAATGGGTGATTTTAACACTTGTCTAATTAAAAATGATAAGCGTGCTAAATCTCTAAAGCACATAGTTGCTAGCTCAAATCTACACCTGCTTCCTTCTAACGCTACTCACTTTTTCCCTCACTGCTCTCCTTCACTCCTGGACCTGATTATTGTGTCGTCCACAGACCATGTAAATTTTCATGGCCAATTTCCCGCTGAAGCGTTCTCCTACCATGACCTCATTTACCTCTCGTACAAAATCAGACCTCCAAAAGTAAAGCCTTCGATTGTCATGCGCCGTAATTTTAAAAAATTTGATAATAATAAATTTTTAAATGATCTGAACTTAATTGCCTGGGAGAGCGTTTTCGCTGCCCCAACAGTAGATTTGAAACTCAACATTTTTAATTCTATGTTAACAGAACTTTTTGATATTCATGCTCCCTTGAGACCTATTAAATTAAAACATCTGCCTGCACCTTGGCTGTCACCAGAAATAAAAACATTAATGACAAAACGCAACAATGCTAAAGGTAAATACAAACGCAATCCGTCTGACAATAATTTATTAAAATATAAACGTTTACGTAATAAGTGCAATAGGGTGTGTAGGGATGCACAACGGAATTATATACACCTGTCTTTGGAAACAAAGGACTCTGGAAGGATTTGGCGTTTTATCGAGGCTATGGGCATTGGACGGAAAACTAAAGACACGCACATTAGTATCGACATTGACAGTCTCAATAGCCACTTTACTTCAGCAGTAGGTAATACCCCAAACAAACTTAATACGCTTAATACAATAAAATCTCGTCCTAAGCGAAGTGCGAATGTATTCAAGTTTGTTGAAGTCACTACGGACGATATTAGAAAAAACATCAAAGGTATACATTCTGATGCTATTGGAGGAGACGGTATAAGTCGTAAAATGTTAATACTTTCCCTTGATAATATCCTTCCGGTCCTTTGTCATATCTTCAATTGCTCCTTATTTTCTAGCATATTTCCTAATGCATGGCAAAATGTTCATGTTATTCCCGTTCCCAAAATATCTAATCCTTCATCAGTTTCACATTATCGCCCAATTTCTATCCTTCCCTTTCTTTCTAAAGTGTTAGAACGTATAGTGCATTATCAACTCTCTGAATTTTTAGCCAATAACAATATTCTTAGTTCATATCAGTCTGGTTTTCGGCCTGGGCATAGCACCACTACTGCTCTGATTAAGGTATGTGAAGATATTCGCTCTGGTATGGACAATAAGCAAGTTACTGTCTTAGTTCTACTAGATTTCTCAAATGCATTTAACACTGTAGACTTCGACATTTTGCTTGCTATTTTTGAACATCTTAATATGTCCACTAATGTCATCAAGTGGTTCTACTCATATTTATACAATCGCCAACAAAGTATTCGCTATGAAAATAAGATATCTAGCCCTTGTTACCTGAAAGCCGGAGTTCCACAAGGAGGAGTACTATCACCTTTACTCTTCTCAATATTTATAAATACATTAACAGACTTACTTACCATACCTTTCCATCTCTTTGCTGATGATCTTCAAATATATGTATCATCACCTATTGAATCCATCTCAGAGGCTATCGAACGAATTAATTACAATCTCCAAATAATATGTACATGGAGCAAATCTTACGGCTTAAATCTAAACGCTAGTAAATCCCAATATATAATCATTGGGAATCGTAGACAACTAGATAAGTTTAAGCTTGTCTCAATTGCCAGCAGTAATGTATGATGGTACTTCCATATCCTATAGTAAGTCCATTAAAAACCTGGGTATCATCATGGATGAAACGTTATCCTGGGCCCCACAAATCTCAAGCATAAGCCGTAAAATATTTGCATCAATAGGTTCTCTTAAGCGCTGGAAAAATTTATTACCTATTAAAACAAAAATTTCCTTAGCAACTTCCCTCCTTCTTCCTATTATTGACTATGCCGATACTTGTTACCTTGACCTATCACAAGAACATCTAGATAAACTAGAGCGTCTGCAGAATCTCTGCATTAGATATATATTCGGTTTGAAAAAATTTGATTATATATCTACCTATCGTGATAAGCTTCAGTGGTTAACAATCCGGCATCGTCGTAATCTTCACGTCCTTTGCACTCTCTATTCCGTTCTCTTCCATCCTACCACACCTCGCTACTTTAAAGAACGCTTTACTTTCCTTGGCTCCAATTCCTCTCCCCATCTCTATCTTCGCTCCAAAAGTGATAACAAATTAAAGGTACCTATTAGCAACACAGTAGGTTTTAATGAATCCTTCACTGTAAAAAGCGTCATTCTGTGGAACGATCTACCGTATCATATCCGACATTCTAAATCGCTCAGTATTTTCAAAAAATCCTTGAAACGTTACTATTTGGCTACTCAAAAGAATATATAAAATATTTATATATACACATTATTTATGTATATATATATTTATATATTTGTTATATATATATGTATGTGTGTGTGTGTGTATATGTATATATGTATGTATATAGTGCATTTATTTATTTACTTATATTGCATATATATATATAACATAACATATATTATGTAATATTTATTTCTTTGCTTTTTTTCCCTTATTTGCTT
>JAKGSA010001013.1:36901-68238 GCA_033558755.1 Philaethria dido | reverse complement strand
TTTTTTTTTTTTTTTTTTTTTTTGCACCTCAATGTATCCTATATATTAAGTGTCTACGTCTAAGGTTACCTGTAAGAGATCACTTACAGTGATAAGGTCGCCTTTGCATGCTGCAAATTTGTGTTTTTGTATGTTCCTTTATACTTGTTTTCTTTTTTTCTTTTTTTTTGTGTGTGCAATAAAGAATTTATCTATCTAATTTATCTATCTTTATTAAGAGAAATTAATACAAAACTCATTAACCTTTAACTACAAAAAATTACATAAGCTATAATTTTTTACTTTGACTTTGCTTATGTTATAAAAGTATCAATTGATATTATACAGCATTTTTTAAGCAAAGGTAAGCCAGTAGATTTAGGGAAATTGGTTTATATTTAGGGAAGCCGGGATATATATTTAGGGAAGCCAGTATAGGATGTTAAATCTTTTAGCAATTTCATTTTGATCGAATTTTGCTGACGACTTTTTTTAATAGGTAGACATCGGAGCTTGTTTTTTTGCAATTTTATGTCCAAAATTTTCCTGCAGACCGTTTTTTTTAGCACTCATTCCTTTCTTGAGCTCGTTTTTTTGCAAACTCGCTCCAAAATAATTTTTTTCAGATAATTTACTGTCCTTTACAAAGGGTAAGACTGTGGGTACCGTGGTATATGGACGTCGCGCCACTGATATGTATACCTATAATATGTTGCGCCAGGACAGCGCCTTACTCTAATATAATGTCTTTTATTATACTGAACTTTGCATTTATGTACAATGTACATTGTATAGATGAATTACAAAACAAAATGCTATCATCTTATAAAGGCATAATCGGGACTTGTTTGTAAAATATTCCGACAAGAATTTTAATTTTCTTTCTTCAAAAGACTCTGAGATCATCGCGTGCAACTTCAAACGGTTTGTATCTCGACTTTTATAGTATTTATATAATTTAATTCTGTTTAAGTTAAAACTACATTAAAATTTACTGCAGGAGCCGTTGCGATTGGTTTTGCTTTGTTACTTTGAAAGTTTTTAGGTTAAGATAAATCAAACATCGCGATGTCGCGCAAAATGTCTTTGTACAAATAATTTCAGTGACAGATTCTTTTACGTTTTTTTTCTGTATTCAATCTTCCAGTCTTAATACTAAAATTGATGTTATGAAAAAATAAATAAACAGCTTCAGACACACAGCTTTATTTTTTGAAGTTGAAGTCACACACTTAGGAAACGGAAAACATATAGAAAACGTATAAAAATTTACGGTTTATTTAATAAGGACGGTTTCTAAGAGGCGCGGGTTTGAGTTCCGTTCAAATATTTGAATATATATATATAATATATTGTATAAATATTTATACATTTTCTAAATATGAGCTTCACGCTTTCTTCACACATAGTAGGCAGAGAGAACCTAATGATAAGATACACGGTTCTCCACTTTCCGCCTGAATTCTGGACATTGTATGTTAAGTCACGAACACCGTGCTTTGTTTTACCATAGTAGAAAAGGGGAAGACTGAGAATAAAAAAACATAATCATTCCTCCGAGTGGGAATCGAACCCACAACCGATCGTGTTTACTAAAGAAAGGCTTTTTTTCCTTTTTTTTTGCGATGCGAACAAAACGCGAACGGAAAGTGTCTTGACACTAGGTTCTCTCTATACTGTTATAAGGGATAAAGCGTGGAACTTAAAAAAGCCTATAATAAGATAAATATAAAGCCTTTAACTAGTACTCACTATTACAAAGCTATGTTTTTAATAATTTAAAATCCAGTCAAATATAAAAAGCAATTCTTTTAGAATAAAGAAGTTAATGCACTTAGATTTTAATTTCACAAACGCTATCTCCGTAACAGATATTGTTGTTTTTCCTGTGTTGTACTTAGAAGATATCACAAAGTTAATGGAAAGATTAAAAAGTACCAGACGTACTAACTTTGCAGGAGTTACAAGTTTTTTTTATGAAAAGAAGAAATTCCTTTTTCCTATTAGTTTCCTTCTATTTTCATTTTAAGGGATACTTCAAAGATAAGTAGTAACATTTAAAATTTAATAAATTTCAATCATTAATAGAGTTTAAATTGTCGCATTAACTTATTTGTATTTATTTACCTTTACACTTCTATGGGATTTGATTTGAGATTTGGGTCTAAAATGAACCAAGTCTTGTCCTTTTATTTAGTTATATTAAAAAATCACAAAACATCAAACAAGCAATGAAATTCAAATCGCGTACGACTCGATTGCGCCACGATAGAGTTAAATCCAATAGCTATTACAGTGCAAATAAAAACATACGTATAGTCCAGTCTAGAAAATCTATTTTTATTATTTAGATTCACATTGCTTTTGGAAAACATGCCTGAGTTTGAGTTATTAGAAACGTAATTGTATTTAGCACTGGCAACTATAACTAAAAAATTGTTTATTAACATGATCACAAGTTTTTGAGGCCGATTATTTCCCGACGCTTCCCTCAATTTACTAAATACGTTATAAAACTTGCCTTAACTAGGAATTTCCTTTTTTCTGTTGCACTATGAAACAATTTGCAAAATGAGCGCGCTGTTAACTCGGTCGCTTTTTGTAAAAACATGAATGAAAACAACTTTAGCCTACATATTGTGTAGAGTGGATAGACGCCAGAAAAAATGAGAATTCTTGGATGTCGGTTACATTTAAAAATAATAATTTCATATTTGCTCTAAACGAGACATGAACTGAATTTGTTTTATTCTTAACATTCCGCAGAACAAAGCGTTGAAGGAACTTTAGTTTGTTGGTTTACATTCACTTTGCTACTCTAGCTATCTATGTGAAACAAAAGAAATGAGCTGAAATGCTTCCGTTTTACATTCACCTCAACGGGTTAGCCTTAAAGATTATAATAACATAGGTACTGATACTTCTCTAGTTCCTTCTTTTAAGAATTTTTTTGTGGGATCGAGAATTATATTTATGAAAAGAAAGAAAATTAAGAATATGGAATAATTAATCAATATATATTGATATTCTCCGCAAATATTACAAATAAAGTGCCAAATATTGAAATAGTCTTCCCTTAAATCCGTTACATGAGTAGAGCGTTCGTAACAATTATCTTTGATATTAGATCGGCAACCGGAAACAAGTATTATAGTTACCAAATTATTCTGCTTGATATCTAATAGTAACTTAATAACTACCTTAGCATAAATTTTTTATTTTTTTAACTTCACGCTGTATCTCGTATATAAAAGGGTAGGCAGAGGGAACCAGAAAACCTAGTAAGATACTCCATTCTCTTTTAACATTTCCATTCCTCACTTTCCGCCAATTTGAGGCATTGCGTGCTGAGTGGCGGAACTCAACGCCGCGCGTTGTTACCAGAGCGATGATGTGAAAATACTAAATATTATTTAATTATTTTTATTTCCTGGCGTGGGAATCGAACCCACAATCTTTCGTGTATACAGTCATACACCTATGCAACTGAACTACGACTGGCCTCATATATTTTTTATATATTATATTTTTTATTATAAAATAACTGTGCGTGCTAGTATGACTTCAATTCTCATTCGGCAAAACTTTTACATACATTTTAAATATTACTTGTGATGACGAAGTATGTAGTTTTAAAGTGGGGAACGGAGTGTCTTAGCACTAGGTTCCCTCTGCCTACCCTGCTATATACGGGATACAGAGTGAAGCTATGTATGTATGACGAAGTGTACTGTTAGATTCCGCCACCCAATAAGCAATAACTAAAAAGTGGGAAGTAAAATAAGGTCGACGGATGAATTTTTTCTTGCGTGTTGATATATATAAAAAGAAACTAGAATACATATCATAGGAACCTTTTACATATTTTTTGTATATTAATATTTGCTGTACAAATACAGTTTTGAACACAGTTCACTGGGTTGAATATCGTAACATAGATATTTTGACTAGGTATATTTCTTTGATATCGCCTACGTTGTATAAATAAACTTCATGTCACTGACATACATACATATATTACGCTAAATGAAATACATATTTACATATCTGTATTTTCACGAGTATCTAGAAAATAATAAATATATATTTATATATTTATTATTTTCTAGAAACATACACAACCACGACATAAATTTTCTAACCTATTTTTATTATTTAATTTCTATGTCAAAGCATCGTATTAATACATTTTTTTGTATTATTTTAATTTCAATACCCCGTCTTTAGTAATATAAAAAATTATTGAAATATAAGCCCCAATGGGGTCGCACCCGTAATCAATTGCATTTACACGAAGAGTCTATCCTATTGCACCACGATGGTCTCATCAAGAGTTAATAGATAAAAAGCAGGGGGCTTCGGAGAAAGCAATCACTGAGCACTGCCTCAGACACGCCATCGCCAAACGTGATGACGCTGTCATGGGGGCAGTGATCAGCAAGCTTAGCGATATGAGACGCCTTGATAACTGTCGCTAGCCTGCTCATAAATTTACAAAACAATTGACTAAAAAAGAAAAAACAAAAAGTCAGTCGGTGAGGATCTCACCATAGTCTTAAGATACAAATAAGGTGGTTCTATTTAAGTATGCACAAAAAAAAGAAACAAAAGGCACGGGCAAGTGCGAGCCCGTGGATATAATTTAACTCATAAAAAAAAATAGATAAAAAGGCAGCTTTCGCTTACCTCCACTCAATGAAACGTATAATGTCTCTATCTGGAAAGAAAAGCACCTACAAAATTTCATATATAATATTGAAATATCGGAAATACGTCTAACATAATAAGATAAGCGTTAGCATTGATGAGTTCCACCTCTCAAAACTCAATGTCTCGATTTCAACAAAAAGTGGAAAAAGGAGTCTTAACTCCACAATCTATCTGACTACTTCACAACACAGGATAAGGCATGAAACCTGCAAATACCTACCTACCTAACTTCACGCTTTATCCCTAGCGGGGTAGTCAGAGAACGGAGCGCCATACGCTACGGTCCCTGCATACCTCTTTAGCCTCGTCCACAGTCATTAACCTCTTCATGCATGCCCGGGGGGTCCTCATGCTTTTTACGTGACCTTCCTCCAGTATCATAAACCTGCAAATCTAACGTTATTACGTTAGATAGCAATTTCTATATCAATAATAATAAAATAAAATAAGTAATACATATTTATTCCTTACTTTAATAAAAGTAGCGTTTTGTCATATATCAAATGTATTGCATTTATATAAGATTCTTCTACGCAATAAAAGGCCCGCTTATGTTTACTTGTAATGTAAATAAAACCGATCCGTCTCGTGGCCTCAAACTTTTATTGGTATTGGAAAAGTTATATCGTTCGGATTTTTTATCAAATAAGTTACAATGTACTGGAGTTAGAAAGTTAAAATGATTGTGTTGAAACTAATATTTTTAATGTAATTGTTCATTTTTAAGTAACTGTATATTTTATTTAGTTTAGAGAAAAAATACATGTATTTTTTTATCTTCTAACACATTTTCAGGCAAAGTAGAAAAAGCTGCCCTTTAGAGTAAACCTATAGTTTAAGCTAAAGCCTATGCGAAATAAAATAAATCACCTTTATTGTATATAATTTACTAGTCACACAGTAGATACTAGTCTTATACGAGTAACTTAGTTGGTCTCATTACTTCCCATATAACTAAAGAAAATGTGAAACTGAAATGAATATATTTTTGTTTTTTCAGGGCGCTCCGCCCCCTTCTTGCTTTGCTCGCCAACCAACGTGCAACTTACAAAAAATACAGTTATAATAACGTTACGCTAACGTATGATTTTCTAGATTTTCAATATACTGTCACACATAATTATAAAGAACAAAAAACCCGACTGAACCAATTCTTCAAATTTTAGAAGCAAATACAAATAAAGTAAGCTATAAAAGCTAGTTTGTAGTTTGTATTTATTTGAAATGTTATGTATTATATACGAGTATTTGAAATGTGCTAATTAAGTTCTTTCATTTGACACCTCAATCGGTACCCATCAACGATTTTTTTATTTTTTCATGACGTTATTGACTCAAGAGAGCGCCATATTGAATTAAGAGTGACGTCACATATGTAAGAACACTTGGAGTATCAATACCTATTGAATATCAGCTTAATTATATAAATCGGTCCAGGGGCTTGGAAGATATGCGGTAATAAAAAATATTACAAACATACATGATACGCGCGAAAAACGTAACCCTCCTCTGACAGTCCGATAATAACTTGCCAACATGAATTACATTTATATGTCATTTATATACTAAGTATATTTTTTCATTATGAGTCAAGCCTATAAATAATTTAATACAAAAACATTTGTACTCATACCGTATCAATTTTTTCGTTAACACTCATTTAAGCAATGTCAATAAACAAATAAGTAATTTAAAAATATATATTTTATATGTATATTTCTACTAGTAATAAACCTTTGTTTTTAATGTAATAAATAAAAAAAAATACAACACAATTCGATTCCCACTCAAGGAGATAGTAATAAGATTTTGTATTGTCATGTCCTCGCTCTAGTAACGAGGTAAAGCGCGGCGTTGAGTTCCGCCAATCTGCAATGCCTCAATTCGGCAAAACGTGGTAAACGGAAACAATAAGAGAACGGAGTGTCTTAACACTAGGTTCTCTGTTTCCCTTTCCTACCCTTCTATGCGCGGGATACGGCATGAAGTTGAAAAAAAGAAAACAAAATAAAAACACATTTAGAAAATAGTTTCATTAAAAATAATAGCGAGAACTTGAGAAATCTTTTTATCTTAGCAAGGCGACGGTTGTGACACCGCAGCACTCAAGGCGCAATATCAGAAATATTAAGCCCTGTTGGGCGCCGATTACCCAATTTTCAGAGAAGGAATTTTCCCTTTGATAATGACGGTTGCAGAGTGGCTCGCTGCCTTCATCGCGATTTTTATATGAAATGATCATAATTTCGATGTGAAGTGCTTTTTATGATAAAAAGATTATAGCACTTAGAGCTCAATGATATTTTTTTTTGTTTAGATGTTCTTCTTACTTCTAATAGTTTTGGTTGATGCTTTTAAATTAATATTTAAATGTTATTATGGTGATAAATAATGTAAAAAAAATAATCAATTGATTTTTAATAAAAATCAATAACATTAAAGAAACATTAGAAATAAATAGCAATCTATATAACTATTTCAACCTAAATATTTCTGTACAACAACATGTAATCATTTTGCTTAATTAGCCTCTGTTGTAGCTTGTTCTAAATAAGGTATATACTATCAAAGCTGCTATCTGTACAATATTTTTTAATATCAAATATATAAACATCTAACTTCCATAATATTATCACAGATGTCACATAACATTAGCATATAAGCTAATTTACGTCAGCCAAAATTAGTAACGAGTTTAGTTCATCGCTAATAACAGTCGTTCTAATTCCGTTATTCCTGTAGTATTTCGCTGCAATATACGTAGCCTGTTTGTTGTTATTTATTGCTCAATATTACCCGTCCGCCACTTGGGGCGCGAAGCACCGTTCACATGATGATGACACGATCAAACTTTACGTGTAGTAACAAAAATTAAATAAAATATCAGTCAGTCATCCGCCGGAAGACGTCCACTGCTGGACATAGGCTTCCCCCATATAACGCCATGTAGCACGACTGGACTACTACTTGCTCGACAGCTTTCTTGACTACTTGCTATGCTATGCTCGATTGTTTGCTCGACAGCTTGCTCGACTACTTGCTCGACTGCTTGCTCGACTGTATGCTCGACTCTTTGCTCGACTACTTGCTCGACTACTTATCGACTAACGCTCGACTACTTGCTCGACTACTTGCTCGACTACTTGCTCGACTACTTGCTCGACTACTTGCTCGACTACTTGCTCGACTACTTGCTCGACTACTTGCTCGACTACTTGCTCATTCTTGCTCGACCCAAAATGTAGTGGTTTCGATAGCGGTCTCACCACGATTCCCCCTTCCATCTGTATCTTCTAGGTCGGCAACGCATCTGCAACATCTCTGGTGTTGTAGATGTCCATGGGCGAAGGTAACCACTTATCTTAGGTGGTCCTTCTGCTTATTTGCCATCCGTTATCCATAAAAAATAATGAAATTGATAAGCTCTTCCTTTTTGAATTCGGTTAAAACAAAAGTACATAAAAAGAACTTACTAACAACCAACCTTATTAAATCTGTTTCTAATGCATTATTATACAAAATATTTACTTCATGTTCTTTATTTCTATATAAATTTTATCTGTGTCAATTTTCATATTCTTTCGTCAGTATAATTTTGGCGAAAAGGGTCCAGTTTTTCCTTAACTAATTAATATAACGATGATGTACACTCGTATAACACTCGACAAAACACTTTGGGATTTGTTATTATGTTTATATTAAAATTATTTCCATTCCTCCACCCTGAGAAGACGAAACGCGACGTTGAGTTCCGCGACTAAACACGAACCGCGGCAAAAAGTGGCGATCGGAGTGTCTTGACGTGAACCACGTGAACCTAATTTTTTCGTCTATCATGTATGATGAACAGAGGAACTTCATGTTAAGTAATGCTATTCTGTGGTTTTATACACAGATTTATACATGTTGAGTGGTGGAAGTTAACGCAGCAATTTAGCCGCCCCCAGATAAGGAAAATAAAATATAATTATGAAAAATTCACACTTTTGTATATATACAAATACAAGTAATAATACAAATACAAGTAATAATACAAATACAAGTAATAATACAAATACAAGTAATAATACAAATACAAGTAATAATACAAATCGTATTACACATAGTTTGCAAGAAATTCTATTTTAAATAGTCCTTTTTTACTTCAATTTTTTATTCAACATAATCACTCCGTAAATTCCCAATAACTTTAAACTTGCAACCTTTACTTTTTAAAAACGATCCAAAGGATTAATTTTTTTAAACATATTTTTAATATAATAGATAACCTACTAACAGCAGTTTTAGAAATCAAATAATAAAATAACATCCCAGGTTTTTACGATGTCATTATATGAATATGTAAACCGAGTTTAATATTGTGCATATGTTAATTTGGGTAAAACTTGTGAACGTTGGAACGCGGCACTGTGCAGCCCTATTCAGGTCAAAGCCAGTATTTGTTAAATTCGTTTTATAAAAAAATCGGAACGTACATCCATCAACTGGCTTAATAAATGCAGGAATTTTTTAATACATTCTAGACCTCGCCCGCTAGCTACAGTATTTACACAAATATTCAAAATAGTATTTACGGTTTGTGTAAAATATCATAACAGTGATTCGTTTTTCACGCATTTTCATATTTCACTGTTAACAACTAACTAACTAACTAACTAACTGTCAGGACATGTATTTGTAAAAGCATTAGACTAATTTAGACTGTATTTCGAAATTAATTTTTTTTTTTTTTTTCTTGTAAAGTTATATAATTAAACTGCTTTTTTGTATTTTTTTTATTATTTTACAAACAAATATTAATTAAAATAGTCCAAATTTGGCAAAAGCAAATTGAAGATGACGTTATGACATAGAATTTTGGAAAAATACCCGATTGACATCTGACCTTCTTTCACGTCAGAGGCCACGAATTGAACGCTACGTACAATGGAATTGCATAGAAATGAAGAATTCTCACATTGTGTTTATTATGTACGTGTAGAGGAATAAAAGCAGAATTTCTGGCTGTACCGGTTTCAAAATGTATTTCTATCTGAATTATTAAAACATTCACATCCATTCTAAACTACACGCAGGTATGCTCCAGCAAATGAGAAATGCTAGACCGTACGCCCCAAGAATTTAGATTTTGTTACCATTGAATGGACTCACAAAATACTACGAATATTTTACTTAAGGAATATATAACATATATCGTAAATATATCAAAAATCAGTGTGGATTTCTATAGTCAAAGGTGCAGTTAGTTTGTGTCTTTCAATAAATGCGATATTTTTGGGCTTGACTTTTGGCCGCACTTGGGTGAATATTTAAATAATTTTCATGTCCATGCTTTCGTAAAACAAAGGATGACTCTCAAAATCGGACGAAAGGCAGAATACATAGTGTTTTGACACTAGATTCTCCAAATATGCTCATGAAAATCTAATCAAATTTCATTCACTCGCTCACTTTCACCTAGTCAAAGGTAAAACCTTAATACATTTAACATATTCTAGGATATGCAAGTTACAACCGTATATAAAATATTGTACTTCTTAGGCTTAAAAAAAAGTAGAATAAATTAATTATCAGAAAATGTTATATAAATGTAAATATTAATTGAAAATATTCACGAAAATTGAATAACATAACATTTAGTGAGTGCTTTTTCACTTACATTTCGCTAATTGAACTAAACTGAGTTTTAAATAGTTACTTTGAATCTCGTTAGTTCTACATTTTAATTCATACTCAAGTAACTGAGGGAGGTAAAGTAGTTCGTAGCGGTTGGTTAGCCGCAGTCTTCGCTACCGCAAAAACAACGAGTCTAACTTAATTAACTTCTTAGACCTGACTCGAGTACAGCCAATCTAAATTTCTTTAAAACGCTCCACGCTTGCTAAAGAGACGCTAGTAAAAAGTAATTCTGATGAGCTTTCAAGTTTTTGTTGTCAGCATGTAAGTGAATCAACATGCATAATTTTAATCATGGATTTTGTTGGAAAGACAGTCGCTATCTTAATATCTTCGTAGGAATTGTAATCTTGCTTTGTAACACAACATATGGTCGTAAGCTTGAATTCGATAAGTCTAAACGATAAAACCATATCGGTTTACTAATTCTGATAACAGAGAATAAGTGAGGTATTTGTTTTTAAATTTATTTTTATTAATTGAACTTCAGGCCAAATTATAATAACGCCCATCGACATAACGTCAGTATAACATAATTGGACCGTATCTATGTCTTTGATACAGGACAGTATCGAATTCTGAATTCTGCTAAGAAAATATTTATATTAGCAATATATGCGCTTTAACAGTATCCCATCAGTTTCAACTATTAATTGTATTTGGGCTTGAATTGGCAATAATTAAGAAAGAAAATTTAACAAAGAAAAACGGAGTTATGAAAAAAATGCACTAAAAACTACAATTATAAATATAATCGGACTACATCAATCACAATCATATAAAAAAGAATGATCAAAATTGGTTCATCCAGTAAAAAGTTTTGCAATAACACATAGAAAATACAATAGAATGGAAAACGTCCTCCATTGTTTGAAATCGGTTACAAACAAAGTTATATTCTTTGTTTACCCATACATAAATAAAAAACCTTAGTTATTTATTGATATTATTTCATTCAAAACTTCATAAAAATAGCTAAAAGCACGGCTAGACTACGAAATGGTGAATACGATTTCCGTAGACTCAGTATATTTGCTTAAACTATAGTTGTATGTTCGGTCCATTTTGTAGAATTCTGAACAGGATGTATGCTTAGCAATGTTAATATTCCACTTGCTTACGTATCCGATACTTCTATAAAGAAACTTCATTATTACTGTCCAACTTTACGAACGTTGTGATGTAAAATGACGAACGTGTTAATAAAGAGGGTGTTAGGTCTATTTTCGTTAAAAAGCTATCTATTTTTTTTTATAATTTTTTTTAGTTTTATCTCTAAGTAATAACACATGAAATATAAATTTATAGTAAAAACCTAAATTCTTAGTCTTTATTTAACTAAATGGAGATACCTCCATTGACGTGATAACAACGTGTTGCCTAGCAACGTATGTGTCATTTTATAAGAACATGAATGTCAAGCCATGGTAATGTGTGTAGGCAGACGGAACCTAGTGCTAAAACACTCCGTTCCCAGCTTGTATATATTAAATATTATTAATAAAATACATAATGAATATTAAAAATTTGAATTTCTTAGTCATCGAACCCACAACCTGTTGCGTGTACAGTCGCATGCTTGGGCCCCTGCACCACGACAGGGCCTCAAGGTCTCAGACCTTGTACTGTTTGTGAGTTAATACTATGTAAACTACTGTAAAAATTCTAATACAGTTTTCACTATTCTACTGCAGAAAGCTTAATATAAATCTATTAAACATTATTTTTATTAAGCCGCCTTAAAGCTACATGAAAAAAACCTAACACCTATCTTGGCGCAAAGGGCACAAGCGTGCGACTGTAACCTCGACAGGTTGTGGGTAAGATTCCCACCCCAGGAAATTTAAGTGTAGTAATTTCATTTCCTACGTTTTGTAATAAGGCAAAGTGCAGCGTTGAGTTCCGCCACTTAGAATACAATGCCTCAATTCGAGGGAAAGTGGGGAACGGTGTGTCTTAACACTATGCTCTCTGGTACCCTACTATATGCGGGATACTGAGTGAAGCTAAAAAAAATCCTATAAAAAACCAAAAGAACTTACCACCTCCATTAAAATTGAACTTCTCCTATATTTAGAACACAAGTTATATATTCGGTCAAATCAATTAGCGGCCTCGTGTCGTAATCGTTACGTCACGTCATGTCACGTCACGTCATGTCATGTCACGTCATCTGCAAATCCATAGCATGACAGCTTGCGTGACGGCGCTGACGTGCGAGACAAGCACGACTACTTGTCACACACATACGCGTACGCACTTATAGTAAGCTAGTTTACATTGCAATCATTTATAATGTATGCTTAAAAGTAACTCATGATGTCTTGACAATAGAAGGATAATAATAACGTAGGAAGCTACAAATTTTCTTCGATAGTCTATAAAAATTGTCAATTTTAGTTTCTATATGTCTATTAATACCTGAAACTACAAAAACTTTGTACGCTTTTAACAAAATTACGCAGCAGAGGAACATGAAACTTAGCACACTTGTAGTTTATTTTTTTTTTTATTTTTTATTTTTTATGGACGGATGGCAAACATTGAGCAGAAGGACCACCTGATGGTAAGTGGTTGCCTTCGCCATGAGAACATCTACACCACCAGAGATGTTTTTAGATGCGTTGCCAACCTAGAGGATAGAAGACGAAGGAGGATAATGTAGTAGTCCGCTATCGGAACCACCACATTTTTGGGAAAGAATGGGTGGGAAAGGGGAAAGGAAACCCTGGCTTACATGCCATCGAACCGGAACACATCACCGGTGTATTTGGCGGTTCGTCTTTGACATGATGAGTGGTCGCAGAGAGCCAGACGGAGGACGGCCTCCTACCACCAATGATGTTACCCACACTACCATGATATCAATGTTTATATATACTACCATATACGTTGCTAGGCAACGCGTTGTGAATGCGTGAACTGGGACACTAATATAATAAATAAGAGGATCATATGTGTATATACCATATTAAATGTGTATTAAAGAACTTATAGCAATTTATCTTTGTAGTATGTAATCAAGTTATAAGTGACAAAAAAATCTAAACATATAATAGTAAAAAGTACGAACAATAAGTCTGAAGTGAATGAAATAAAGACAAAAATATGTATGACCTACTAAGAAATCAGGAAGTAACGTTGTTTTAAAATGCCAATTCATAGCTTCTAGCTCTAAAGGCTATCTGATCTAAGAAACTTACCTAATTAAACTTGCTACAGCTTACACATCCTTTCATTTCATTTATCGATTACTAACGTCCTCTACATAGAATTAAAAATACGTCATGATTATCATCTTCTAACTAGAGTATAGGGTCTAAGTGACAAAATGTATTTTTTTTTTTTTTATGGATAACGGATGGCAAACGAGCAGAAGGACCACCTGATGGTAAGTGGATACCTTCGCCCATGAACATCTACAACACCAGAGATATTGTAGATGCGTTGCCAACATAGAGGATACAGATGGAAGAGGAGGACAATTTAGTATTCCGTTTTCGGAACCACCACATTTTGGGGAAAGGATGGGTGGGAATGGGAAAACCTGGCTTACATGCCATCGAACCGGAACACATCATAAGATATTTGGCGGTTCGTCTTTGACATGATAGTGGTCGCGAGCCAGACGGAGGACGAACCTCCTACCACCAAACGATCCACCATATGATCGAATGTGGGATACATTATTATATATTGTCTAGTAATAGATTATTTTACTATGAGTAAATAAGTAAATAATTGATCTAAAGTTATAATAAAATTTCACTAAATTGAACTTATCACATCAACAATTCGTGGTCTTAGTATAAAATATATACGTAATTACTTAGCCTTTCGTTTCTTTTTCTTTAATTACAAGAGTACGCCCTACAATAAAAGAACATAATTTTATTATATGCCTTAAAAATTAAGTCTTCATGACTTTTTAGTAAAATTTCAGGGTCACTGTTGATGTAAACGATCAATTCCTTGAGAAGTTTTCGTAAGAAAATGTTCTTAAGATTTAATAATTCGCTGAATTCATCGTGGTCGATAATAATGTTTTTTTAGAAGAAATTCTCATCGCATCTGATGCAGAGACTCGTAACTGGTAAAGACTTCGAAATTTTAATCAAAATTAAAAATATAAAAATAAAAATAAAAAAAGTGTTTAGAGAATGAAACGAAAAGACCGACTCGATAATATTTCAAAATTATATGCTCCTACACATACAACTTTGGTTATTTTACTATTTTATTAAGAAAATGAGCATTACTCATAATTCTAAGAAATAATTGATACGTCGAAATTATATTTAATTATATGAAACAACATGTAGCTTCCAATAGCGATCGTGGGTGACTGTAACTTGCGTAGGCTTAATGATATCTTGTTAAAATATAACTTTAAGCTTGTTAGCGTAAATAAGCATAGATTAAAGAAAATTAATTGATTAACAATACAAAACCATACAAAATATATACATACATCCATATTATCTCACTGCTTTGATTTTTCATTATTCATATAAATAAGTTGCCACCGTCCCCGCCGGTGGAGACGAGGTCCTTACTTTTCTACGGCTCGATCACGCCTCGGTGCGACCGGGTCAAGCCACTAAAATCCAACAGGGCATCAGACGCCCTACCCAGTAGGCTTAAGCTCGGACCGAGCGAAAGCAAAGTCCCCCACTACAAGCAGTGTTCGCAAGCCGAGGTTCGGCCTCGCAGGAGGCGCCCCTGTGACACTGCAGTTCTAAGTTGATGGTCCTCCTCCCGAGGAGGCCAAGCCAGGGTCAGAGCTCTTCAAGCTCGGCCCCCCACAAAACCCGGTGACGCTGTCGAGGCCAATAGGGCCAACAGCATACTACACAGTCGAAAAAAAAAAAAAAAAAGTTGAATTTTCTGTTTAATGCGTCATTATATATTCTTTATTGCACTTAAACAATTTAAAAGAGAGACAGAGAAAAAACTAAGCTACTAATAAATATAAATAACATATATACATAAATAAAAAGAAATATATATACAAACATATAAATGAATGTATGATGTATGAAACATACATATGATTACACAGTAAATCTATATTATTATATACTATACATACGCTATATAAATACTTCATGGCGCAAGAACAAAAGTTACTGTCGAATACATGGCAATTACATGTATGTTTTTTTATCCGACTAAATAATTCAATACATTTCTTAATCGATGATATAAAAAATATAAGCTCTCTGCACTTACTACCTTATCCATATAAATCTTTACTATGCCAAATTTCATACTCCTCCATACCTATTTTCAGAAAAATGGGTGTTAATATTTTCCTGCACGTGTGAATTTATCCCTTTTTATATGGAAATACACATAACATTTTTAGAAAACTTATAAAAATTTGCACAACGTGGGATTCGAACCCGCGCCTCTAAGAAGTCGTCCAAGCGCTCTGACTGCTAAGCCATGCGTTCTTATCCAGTTGCCACCAACAATTCTTACATGATTTTTTTACAAAAAATTATATGTTTTCTAAAGAGGATTTTCGTTTTCTAAGTTTCCCAATTTAAAATATCAAAAATGCTAACACATGTTCCTATAACACATCGATAGCAGAAGCTAAAAACGCCCAAAAGTCATGTTTATTAGTTGGGTCGTAGAGAAAGCGTTGTTTCGAGTATAATTAAGGTTTTGTTACACAAATTTCATGCAAACAATCAGAAGTTGAGAACTTTGCTACCCCTACATAGTGACCTTCATCCTACGCTTTACGAGAAAATACCTTTCTAATATTAACAATATTTTTGTGTCAACTTGTATACAATTGGCTACAATTTGTGTAGGCGATTGCTATATTTAAAAATTACTTAACAAATGAAATTGAAACATTTTAATATTTTTTACTTTTCATAATTAACTTAGCAGTTATTATAAAATTTACTAAAGCGGACAATAAATGAAAATAATTTATTTATGAAAATAATTTAAATATTGTTATTTTCCTGAGTGGGAATCAAACCCATATCAGTGGCTGTCCTACTGCGCCACGATGGACTCAAATCTTTTCTTTTTTTTTTTTATGGATACCGGATGGCAAACGAGCAGAAGGACTGCCTGATGGTCTTCGCCCATGAACATCTACAACACAAGAGATGTACTAGATGCGTTGCCAATCGAGGATGAGATGAAAGGGAGGACAATGTAGTAGTTCAAGCATATCGGAACCACCACATTTGGGAAAGGATGGTGGGAAAGGGAAACCTGGCTTACATGCCATCGAACCGAACACATCATAAGATATTTGGCGGTTCGTCTTTGACATGATAGTGTCGCGAGCCAGACGGAGGACGAACCCTCCTACCACCAAGCAAACCTTCACCTTTACTATCTTGTAACTGTTTTATACATATATTTAAACAAATAACCCTACTTTAACACACCCACAAAAGAAACCATAATTAATAATAGTCCAGGAAAATTGGTGTTTCCCCTTGACAAATGAGATATAGTTTATGATAAACTTTAAAAACCTTTTAAATACTTTAAACTCATCTCAAACCTACTTATAGGGAGTCCAAGTGTCTACAAAAAATTCCAAAGGGTAAAGGTAAAAAAAATCGCTTTTAAGAATTTTGATTGCAAATATTCTTGTCACCTATTTTTTTGTTATTTCCATTTATTATAAATATAGTAAAGTAGTTGTGTTAAATTAAATTCTCTACAATATTTTTTTTTTTTTTTTTTTTTTTTTTATTGATAACGGATTTGCAAACGAGCAGAAGGACCACCTGATGCAAGTGGTTACCTGCTCATAGACATCTACAACACCGAGATGCTGTAGATGCGTTGCCAACTCCAGAGGATACTGATGGAAGGGGGACAAATGTAGTAGTCCACTCATCGGAACCACCACATTTTTGGGGAAAGGATGGGTGGGTGGGAAAATCTGGCTTAAACTATATTACTATTTGTTTAAACGTTTTTCTTATATCTCGAATCATTTTCGATATGGAAGGTAGAGCGCGCGTAGTGCTTAACTATTATAGACCTATTATATTATCGATTAAAAACAAATGATACAATCAGTGTAGTTATCTGAACTATTAACAAAATAGTAATAATGGCGATGTTAGTAGTTTTATACTGTGTACGTATACGTAACGTACTTTTAATAATTATAAAGAAAAAAATCGCGACTAAACCAATTCTTCACAATTAGGAAACAAATACAAATAAAGTAAGATAAAAAAGCTAGTTATTATATATTTCAAATGGGCTAATTAAGTTCTTTCGTTCGATTTTTTTTTTTTTTTATGGAAAGGACAAGGCAAACGAGCGTTCGGGTCACCTGATGGTAAGTGATCCCCGCCGCCCACGGCCCCGTGTAACACCAGAGGAGCTACAGGTGCGTTGCCGGCCTTTAAACCCCACACGGTACCCACCAATGATTTTTTGTTTTTATTCATGACGTAATTGTCTCTAGAGGGAATCTCACTGAATGCTAACGTCACATATCTAAGAACACTTGGACTATCAATACCTATCTAACGTCACGTATATAATTAATAAATAATTCGGTCCAGGGGTTTGTAAGATATGAGGTAATAAAGAATATTACAAAGATACATGATACGTGCGAAAAACATCACCCTCCTTTTACAGTCGGGTAAAAAGGCTAGATTTGCATCCTGAGCGTCACTGTAGTTAATTAAGCCATAAGTAATACCTTACTATAACAATATCGTGCATTTCGTAAACGAGTACCTTCTACTAAGATTTCTCTAGACACTATATCATCGATCCTCATAAAACCAACTCTTAAAACATTTTTTCTCATATTTTAAATCATGTATCATTAAAACTTGTAAATACAAATTGATGTAACGCAACTTGTAATATGAATCATATTTATCATTCTTTACAACTGAAATTCGTTTGCATTGTCAAAAGACAATTTTCATATGAAAACATGTCAAATATCAACAGTATATGGAAAAAGTAGAAACAGAAATCTATTCTCGTATCTCGTAGGAGTTCGCTAAAAATATTTATATAGGAATTAAGTATTAAAATAGCATATTGCTGTATTTGAACTTGTGCCTTTTGGTTAATATATCTAAGCCCTAAAGTGTGTAAGGCTGTATCTAATGTACATCATTTTTAAATTACTTTTATATCAATAAGTGTTAGAATTTCTTCTTAAAAAAACTAAATTTCTAAGTTATTGATTACAGTGGATCTAGCATATAGAATCAAAATACTATACCCATAGTTAATAAAGTAACTTTTTTGTAGCTACATATATCCATATATAGCAGGACAAACTTTACATACATTTCTTTTTTCATATTTTATATTGCTGTTCGATTACGAGCGTTTGTTTTGCCATCAATGATAATAATTTTATTGTAACGATTTCCCCTTGTAGGGATCGAAACCACAACAAATGCGTCTGCAGTCAGCTATCCTCCTACTACGACAGGAACTCATCAAATATATGTATTTTATCTATAATAATAATTGTTGATTGATGAAAAATTACAAATTAAAGACTAGTACCAATAGACATATTGAATACATAAATCAGGAACTAATACAACATACATACATACATAGCTTCATGCTGTATCCCGCATATAGCAGGGTAGGCAAGCAGAGGGAACCTAGTGTTAAGACACTCCGTTCCCCACTTTCCGCCGAATTGAAGCATTGCGTGCTGAGAGGCAGAACTTAACGCCGCGCTTTGCCTTTTTATCAAACTAAGGAAATGAAAATACTAAACTTTTACATTTCCTGGAGTGGGAATCGAACCCACAACCTGTCGCGTTTAGAGGTGCACGCTTGTGCCTCTGCGTCACGACAGGCGTTTCAACATACAATATTATTTCTCGTTAATCATTGTTGTACTCTGCAAATATAGAAGTAAAGTCTTTAACATAGCTGTGATTCGTATTATACAGTCCCACGCCCTAATTAGCTATCATAAACTTTTCCTATATATTATGATGTCATTCCCCTGAAAATCCCACGTCTATTAATTTTGTTTTTTTATTACTATTGCTTACGCAAATACTTTTGTAATTATGTTACATATATAAATATTAAGTTTCATTTTTTACATATATTTTGTAATTCGTGGGTAGGGAAAAAATAATGACATCGTTTTTAATTTTCTGCCGTAGTTTGTTAGCGAAACGCTGCACTATCTTTAACTAGGTAGAAACATCTTTTCGGAGATTTCGAATTCACGACCGTCGTATGTCCAGTCACGTTTGTACCATAACGATGTTAAAAAATATATAGAAAAAAAAAGGAATAAATTTAAAGGTCAGTATAACTTTTGCGTATTTTAAGGGTGTTTCGTTTACTTATACTCTACGTCTCTTGTGACACTATTTCCTTTTCTTTTCTACCTTCTCTACTTTCCACCGTAAAAAGGAAATACGAAGACCAAACTTATTGAACTCTGAACACTGTACACGATCGCTACGCGCTAGTAAAACGAAACGGAGAGATAGTTCCATGATACACTACACCAAGCTCATAGTAAAACTACTTACTGTTGCCCCGCCAGCAAACAGCGCGATTCTGTCAAAAACAATTTGAAAACCGATTCGAAATTAGTCGTTAACGCTCGTCCATACTTTTTTTTTAAGCTGCACGTTTTTCTCGTATGGCAGAGTAGGCGGATAAGAACCGTTCTGAATCATGCCCAAATTCGAGATATTGCGTGTTGGGTAACGGAACTTAACGCCACGTTTTATCTTACCAGAACGGGGTAATGAAAATAATTTAAAAATAATCATCCCCGAGTTGGAATCGAACCCACAACTAATCGTCTTTATAGTTAATAAAAAAGATAAATATTAAAGGAAACTATTTTTTTTGTCACAGGTAGACAAGTAGAAGTGTGACCACGGACTATTGTAGTGTTCGAAACGTCGGTTTTCCATAAATGTGTCTCCGAAAACTAAAATATATGCGATTAATCCGGTTAAAATAGTTTCTATTAATAGGTGTAACAATCGTGAAAATCAAAGAGCTCATTAAATATAGATAATTTACCTATGTCGCCACTTTATTGTTTCGCAAGTCTTAAAATGCAATTTTCCAAAATATGAAAATTGTTGAAAATATGAAAAAGTTACAAATTATACCATTTTAGCATTTATTTATTTTTTCCAACCCAGATTGCTATTTGCCCTAAACAGTACCACATTGTTTTAAAAAACTGACCTTCGTAATTCTTGAATAACTAATGATACCAACATCGCTTTTCAAACACGAGTTGACTAATAAAATATTTTGATGCCATGAAGCGCTCGGTTGTCACATGTCGCGTGTCATTGTAACTGTTTAACTGCAATATTTACTGTAAATTCTTTTTAAGTTACGATATATCGTACGACATATCGTGTACTCTAAAATTTAATGAAAAACACTTAAAAACACTCGGCACACAATGCCTCAATTCGACGAAAAGAGGGGAGAAGAAATGTTAAAAGAAAACGGAGTGTCTTAACACTAGGTTTTCTGGTTCCCCCTACCTAGGGTAGCTATGTGCGGGATACAGCATGAAGCTAACAAAATACCAAAAAATCGCATATATGGCATATTTCGCAGGGTAGCCAGAAAGAAACTAGCGATAAATCCCTACGATCCGCATTTTTTGCGTTTTTAGATACATTGGTTGCAGGGTGGCAAAATGCAATGCTGCTCTTTATCTAACGAGATTAGGCAGTGAAAATGAGATTACCGACAGGCTACGTCCCATATGGGTTATTATGGCTTCAAAAATCTAAGCCATGTTAACTTATGGTTTTATCTGAGTTGATATTACAAACTTATTTTATCATACATATATACATACATAGCTTCACGCTGTATCCCGCATACAGCAGGGTAGGCAGAGGGAACCTAGTGTTAACACACTCGGTTCCCCACTTTCCGCCGAATTGAGGCATTGCGTGCTGAGTGACGGAACTCAACGCCGCGCTTTGCCTTGTTACCAAACCCAGGAAATGAAAAAAACCATTTCCGGGAGTGGGAATCGAACCCACAGCCTGTCGCGCTTACTGTAGCACGCTTGTGTCTCTGAGCCACGACAGGCGTTAAGCACACATATAACGAGGTAAATGGAGAAAGCTTGATGTTAAGACACTCTGTTCTTTATCTCCCTCCTAATTTTTTTATTTATTTAGATGAAAAGCCAATATTTTTTGTAATAATGAATTAGAAATTAATTATATTAATAGAGCAACTTCCATGTGTTTAACATACACTTTCGCTTGAAGAGGTACATACGTTGCTGTGAAATGCTATTCACACATGTAGGATAAGAAAAACATATTTTAAAAAACGTATAAAAAGTTTAACGTAGCGGGAGTCAAACCCACACTTTTTGCGAGGCGTCCAAGATTGGTCTTGAATTTTTTTTTATCTTCACGCTGTGACCTGCATTTTGCAGGGTAGGCAGAGGGAACCTGAAAACCTAGTATTAAGACACTCCGTTCCTCACTTTCCAAGACATTGCGTGCTGAGTGGCGGAACTCAACGCCGCGCTTTGCCTCGTTACCAAACCCAGGAAATGGAAATACTAAATTTACATGTCCTGGAGTGGGAATCGAACCCACAACCTGTCGCGTTTACAGCCGCACGCTTGTGCCTCTGCGCCACGACAGGCATTTATAGTTATCTTATATGCTTTATAAAAATGTTTTTCGCATTTAACATCAACGGGTCTGCTATATAGGTATTTCCTTAAATAACAAACTTTTTAAAGTGAATTTAAATATATGTAATGTATTCGTATACCTACAGATCAGGAATTGTCGGAGCTTTTATCGCGAATAAGCACTTGTAATGGATGATTACGCTTAACTCTTTTGTGCAGCTCATTATGAGGTTATCGAATATGGATAAAATAACGTAGCACTTTAATTTATATTAAATGTAAAATTAACACACAGAAAGATACCTACAGTCACACTCAGACATATTAACTATTTTTTAAATGATATTAAATCAGTGGGGAACGGAGTGTCTTAACACTAGCTTCTCAGGTTCTCTACCCTGCTATATGCGGGGTACAGCATGAAGCAAAAAAAAATCATTATAAATAGATACTAGTCTACAGATTTAGTTTTTCTTAAAACGAGGCTGACTTTTTTCTTTCTTCTTATTACTAGAGTCATTTCCCTTCCCTTTCAGTTGGCTTTAAATTTTTGTATATTTATCAAGAACCGATAAGAATGCAATAATATCAAAAATTTCAAATAAATAACGATTTTAGAAAAAAACATGCTTCTGTGAAAAAAGCTCAACTACAACAAAGTATTATTTATTTTAGATTTACTTGTATGTACTTATAATGCTATATTGAGCCAATTCTGGCCTCCTAATTAGGTTCAAAATTTGCTCAAGAATCTGGCACCCATGACATTATAATATTTTCATAGCATGAACCAAATATTCTTACTATGACAACTAGGATAACATACGAGATTCTTTTATTTTCTCTCTTAAACTAAATTGTTAAAAAATTAAACACGTAATGGAAAATCTTTGTGCGGTTTCAGTTGCACTTTCTATATCCGAAATTAGTTCTTTTGTATTTCTACATAGACCGAGACCCTATTGAAAAGACACCATTCCTGATTTTGAATTACTTTAAATCTACAGATGTACAAAAATTGAGTTAACTACAAATGTATCTCTTTTATTTTATCAAAAACTGTGACTGTAAGTTGATTGATATCTTATTTACTATTTATAAAAATATAAACAAAGTATATATGATTGTTGTTTGCTGGCATTTTTACAATTTAGAATATATTTTTGTTTTTTAGCTTCACGCTGTATCCCGCATATAGCAGGGTAGGCAGAGGGAACCTGACAACCTAGTGTTAAAACACTCCGTTACCCACTTTCCACAGAATTGACGCATTTAAAATATTAAGCATTAATTTCTTTCTAGAGCAGAACAACCGACCTGTTTCATAAAAAGCCAAAGATAATAACTTACAATATTCATAACGTAAATTCACGTAAAAATAACAAAAAAACTAAGTGAAAAATATATATATTTTAGTAAACATTCGTCCACTATAAAATGCAATTAAAAATACACCGTAACATGAAATGTGACGCCGCGACGCGACGTGGCATCACGCTTGGGATTATTGGCTTACCAACAAGTTTTATTAGCTTATTGCTATGAAAAATTATTCTGCAATGTAATATTTATTATAATAAAGTTACATCGTCGTCGTGGTATGCTTGGCTCTTTGTGATTTTAAGGTAAATGTGCGTTCGAATCTCGTTCGCGGGAAGGTATCGTGTAGGTAAAAATATCATTGTCATAAAATGGGCGTATAGGGCGTCAGAAACTGGCGCTGTACCACTTTTAAGCCAGTAAAAGGAAATTATTGTTTAATATCTATATACAACACACACTTGGCACACTTATAGTTCATATAGAAAAGGAGTGCAGAATGTTAATATTTTTTTAAAATAACGCATAAAAACAATATTAAATTAATAAAATAAATATTATACACACTACCATGGCTTAACATTCATATTTATATAAAGTGACATATACATACATTGCTAAAGACAACGTGCGTTGACGCGTTATTAACGCGGTACACTAGTCTTATAGTACGTAACTAGTAGAGTATATAGTAACGGTGACACTAGTCGTATTAAATAAAAGCAAATAAATGTTTTTTTTTTTATACCACGACGGTGGCAACACGGCACACAGTCCACCTGATGGTAAGGGTTACTGTGGTTTCACATGGACGCTTGCAACACCAGGGGCATCACTTACGCGTTGCCGACCCTTCAAAAACCTATTTATTCCCCTTTATTATATATTTAAATGTTATAATATATGATTTTTATTCAATTTCCCTTGTGTAAGGTTATTAAATAAAGTCCCAAATAAAAAAAAATAAGAATTTATATAATTTGTAATATATCTGAAATAAGTTAACAAAAAACTTCACGATGGCACAGCACATGTAACAGAAGTAAAAATTAAATTAGGGTATTAGAAAGTTCAAATAATTCGTTTGTGTAAATTTAGTTTCCTAGGAGTTAAGTAACAGAAAAAATATAGAGTACAATAGTACGAATAAACGTACACTGGTTGTAAATTCAAATACAAAAAGAGATTTATATACCTTTTAAGATATGAATTCAATTAACATGATAGAAGATTTTTTCATCTATTTTTTCCAATTTTAACGGAGTAGATGTAGAGAATTTAATGTTAAGGCAAAGATAAATATTCTTTATTGCACACAAATAAACAAATAACATAGAAGTAGTAATAGCGTACAATAAGGCGGCCTTATCGCTTAAAGCGATCTCTTCCAGACAACCTTTGGATATTGGATTTGTATAAAGTAGTGGTAGGCGGTGCACTAATCAGGATGTTTACATATATAAATATTAAAAAATTAAATATATATTAATTAAAAATACAAACTAAATACATAAATATATACATACTTTTAACGATTGTGATGTTAGTGACATTGTAGTGCTCGATTTGAAGATGAGTCTAAAGCATTGGAACGATTGTTGTGGATGTTCAGTAGATAAATGAAAGGCAACTAATATATTACAATATACTCGACACTTAGGTTTTAATTTGGTATAGTATTGCATACATACATAGCTTCACGCTGTATCCCGCATCTATATGCCGTTCCCCACTTTCCACCGAATTGAGGCATTGCGTGCTGAGTGAGTGGCGGAACTCAACGTCGCGCTTTTGCCTTATTATCAAACCCAGGCAATGAAAAAATCCATTTCCTGGGGTAGGAATTGAACCCACAACCTGACGTGTCTACAGTCGCACGCTTGTGCCTCTTATATTGTTGTTTAGTAATGGATGACTAAAAAAACAGAACTTATAGTAAAAATACATATTTTCCTTGAATTTCCATATGATATCTAATATTGATATTTGTCGAAATAATAAATTAGAAATACACTTCATACGTACTAAATGAAAGGTGGGTCACACAATAGGCGTTCTATACAATAATTAACAATTCATACTCGTAGATATACGAATACCGCAATTAATTAGATATGTAATAAGTAGCAAATTGGATGCAGCTGTATGGGGTTACATTTATTATCTAACGCGCCGCTGCAAGTTTGCGGTGCGTTACAATTTCACCATTTCCAACCTTTAGAATTTATTATTATATTGATTGATACTGAATGTGATACTAATAAATTTATAAATCACATACTCTCGTCGCAATTTCTAGGCACACAACTACACAACGATTGGCAGGTTCATCCGTTAACGGAAACTTCCGTTGGAAATATATAGGGAGTATAAGCTAAAAATGACAATCTCTCATACAGACAATAGTGGGTTAAAGGCGCTGACGGTGCATGAGACCCAGAAAAGACACAAAATAGAGAAAAAAGGAAAACGAAGAAGATGATAACTACAGTATCCTTCCGGACCGACACAAAAAAGTGTAAATAATTGTGTCTATCATGTTTTAGATGTTATAAAGGGTTATATATTTTTATATATATATATTCTTTATTGCACTTTGTAACAAAATAAATGCACATATTAAAAAAAGTTGTTAGCAAAGATGCATTTATCTCTGATAGAGATTTCTTCCAGTCAACCTATGGGTATGAATGAGAAGTAAAGGATTTGCGAGTGTGGAAGTGCGAAAATGTAACAAATACATATAAACACAGGATACACGAGATACACACACACACATATATATATATATATATATATATATATATATATATATATATATATATATATATATATACATATATACACACACACACACATATATATATACATAAACAATAAATAAATAAATAAAATAAATGTTTATTATAAACAGCATACAGATGATCACTGACTAACGGTAATTTGTTCTAATAGGTATTTTTTATTTAAGGTAAGATGAGACTTTTGCATATGATTTGTTGCATTTAACTTGCGTGAAATAAAATACATACGCTTATTTTTGCAATACGTCAGTTAACATAGTGAAAAGGAACAAAGATTTCAAATATATGAAGAAACATAAACTGGTGGTATTAAAACAATTATCTATAACCATTAAAACTCTTTTATTAAACACACAATCATCACTTCTACATTTGAAATAAATTGGCTTTTAAATAATTTCATTATAATATGTATTTTGTCACCAGGCGAAAAGATACAAACTGCATTAAAAACTTCGTTGCGGGATGTGTGTAGCTCGGTTTTCCATAGAACACTTTAATGTGTTACTGTCTAAAAAATAGAATTCAAAGGTCACTTGTTTTATTAAGTTTGTACGATGCTAAAGAAAGAAATTTCATACTTTTTCATGCATAGCAGTGTAATCAGAGAAAACATTTTTATTGGTGGTAGGAGGTTCGTCCTCCGTCTGGCTCGCGACCACTATCATGTCAAAGACGAACCGCCAAATATCTTATGATGTGTTCCGGTTCGATGGCATGTAAGCCAGGTTTTCCCCTTTCCCACCCATCCTTTCCCCAAAATGTGGTGGTTCCGATAGCGGACTACTACATTATCCTCCCTTTCCATCTGTATCCTCTAGGTTGGCAACGCATCTAGTAGATCTCTTGTGTTGTAGATGTTCATGGGCGAAGGTAACCACTTACCATCAGGCGGTCCTTCTGCTCGTTTGCCATGCGGTATCCATAAAAAAAAAACATAGAGATTCCGTTCGACACTTTCCGTCCGAATTCATTGCGTGTTAAGAAGCGGAACTCAACGCCGCAATTTATCGCCAGATTTAGTTACCACAGCGGGGAAATACAAATAATTTAAATATAATCATTTCCAACGCCTGTCGTGGCGCAGAGGCACAAACGTGCGACTGTAAACGCGACAGGTTGTGGGTTCGATTCCCACTCTAGAAAATGTAAAATTTAGTATTTTCATTTCCTGGGTTTGGTAACAAGGCAAAGCGCGGCGTTGAATTCCACTACTCACGCACGCAATGCCTCAATTCGGCGTAAAGTGGGGAACGGAATTATCGAAAGAGTGTCTTAACAATAGGTTCTCACATTCCCTCTGCTAAAAAAAAAAACATTTCCCCGAGTTCGAATCGAACCCATAACCAATAGCGATTATAGTAAGACGTTGTTGCACTTTGTTGTTTATTTAAATCCAATTTTATTAATGACTTCATACGAGTATGTAATCGATTTTTTACTAATATTATTAATACATCAGAAGCAATACTTTAGAAAATTAAATGTACTAAATCATGATTTCAAAATAATTTTATTTAAGCCATATAAGTTCTAATAATGTTGAATTACCAGTGCACTATTAGTCTTCACTGTTAGCCTTAGTTTCACATAGCGCCACACAGCGCCACTTTCTCACATAGCGCCAATTTCAGCATCTCTAAACCAAATGTTGTTCAATTAAACAGAATTACTGCACCCCTTTGACTTGCTCTTGCTGTGGTAACCGTGATAATACCCACAAGGGTTTTAATCTACACTTACAATGGAGTGCATTATATCCGGCCATATGAATATTTGCCACAGTGACGCAGTGGGATAATGTCTTTCTGTAGAACATTAACGGTTATTGGTTCGATTCCAGTACGGATAAATGATTAATTATATTTTAATTATATTCATATCTTCGCTTTGATCAGACAAGGTGCGGCGTTGTGTTCCGTTACTCAACACGCAATGTCTATGAATGGGACAAGAGAATAGAATGTTTTCACACTAGATTACCTTTGCCTACCTGATTTCATCTGTTATTGCGCTTACATATGTATATAATATATAGTAAGCAAGGTCACGGGTTCGATTTACAAATTACAGAGTTTTCTATTAGAAGAATATCTGCCATCGGTAATAAAATGAAAGGAAAGAAAGTTACTAAGATATAACGAAATTCCAAATTTCCTTTTTTTTAATTTGTATGTTTTAATCTTGTGATGTTATTAATATTTTTCAATTTTCCTTACAATATCTTTTGCATGGAACAACCTCAGTGAGATTAACCACTTCCCCTTCCTCCTTCGCTTTGCTTCCGTCTTGTTTCTTAATTGACTAAAAGAAATTATGTTTTGTTTATTATTACATTCGTTGTTTCATTATATTATATAAGTATTTTTTCTGAATATAACTTTCAATAATGCTAATTGGTCACCAATAAGAAAAAGAGAATGGAGTGTCTTTTAACACCCATGTTCTCAGATTCCCTCTGCCTACTCCCGCCATGGGCTGCGGAATACAGCGTAAAGTAAAAAAAAAAAAAAAAAAAAAAAAAAAAAAAAAAAAAGAATATTCACCAGAAGTATTAGGGAATACGCAAATAAATTTTCTCTACTTTCTATTTATTTGAATACTTCATGTTTTAGAAGCCACTATTATAATAAAGGTTTTAATATAAATCCCCTCGACTAAACAACAATCGTTAGCAATTACCTTCTGACTTATCTCGCATAGCAGGTGGTGATCAGAAAGAACCCAGTGTTGGTGGTAGGAGGGTGTTCGTCCTCCGTCTGGCTCGCGACCACTATCATAAGGTCAAAGACGAACCGCCAAATATCTTATGCGATGTGTTCCGGTTCGATGGCATGTAAGCCAGGTTTTCCCCTTTTCCCACCATCCTTTTCCCCAAATGTGGTGGTTCCGATAGCGGACTACCAAGCATTATCCTCCCTTCCATCTGTATCCTCTAGGTTGGCAAACGCATCTAAAGTAGTACATCTCTTGTGTTGTAGATGTTCATGGGCGAAGCTGCAACCACTTACCATCAGGGCGGTCCTTCTGCTCGTTTGCCATCCGGTATCCATAAAAAAAAAAAAAAAAAAAAACCTAGTGCTAAAACACTCTGTTTTCCACTCCCTTCCGTCCGGATCAAAAAAAATATTGCATGTTAAGTCGAAGAATTCAACACCTAGCGTTCTTACCAGACGTAAGGAATGAAAATACTTAAATATACACTCCAAGTGGGGAATCGAACACAATAATCAACCCATTTATGGTCAGATAGCCACTGTGCCATGACTATCTGTAAGATATATTATTTCTTTGATTAGGCAAGGTTCTTAAATACATTTTATAGTAAATAATGGTGTTAGCGTTGAATAACCGCAAATCCTCGGCGTCAGTTAACAAACTCAGCTCCTTTGCATCGCTGTCTCTAATTAACTGTAAACGTTTTCTGAATAATGAAGTTTTCCGTAAAACTAGCGAAACTGAGGTGCTATGTATTTCATCTAGCACGATGAGATGATTGAACCATACACGACTGATATTAAAAGTATGAATCGGTAACTAAATACTTATGACGCTCAAATCGCACAAAATCTTTATAAGTTCTCATGTGGAAGCTATATCTATATATAAATACGTGAAGCAAAAACTTTGGATCCCTTTTTACGAACATTACGTAGACGAAGGAGCATGAAATCTAGCACACTTATAGTTTATATAGAGAAAGATTGCAGAATGCTAACATTTTTTAAAAAAAAATGCATTAAAAGGATTTAGAAATAATAAAATAAATGTTACACACACTACATTTTTTTGACATACATGTTTATATAAAGTGACATATACGATACATTGATTGACAACGCGTTGTTAACGCGTCAACTACAACTCTAGCAAATATAAAGTTGTATCTTGATTCTTAATGTTTTTGCATAAAAGAGTAAGAAACATTTTTCCATCAATTCTCATAAACTTTTGCTTATAATTTATATTATTTTATATAATTAAATTTACGTTTTTTATTCAATCAACATAAAATATTCCTCCTGCCTGTGACGATATAAAATATCAGTATTAGGTATTTAGATTTTCTTTGTGCATTCTTCTGTGTACCCAAGTATAAACATCATCTGAAGAGTGCTTAAACTTGCGACCACAATCCTATGAGAGTCAATACCATTTGAAATTAATCAATTTCCTTTAAAAAAAACTCCATATTTTTTTTTTTTAGGGATAACGGATGGCAAACGAGCAGAAGGACCACCTGATGGTAAGTGGTTACCTTCGCCCATAGACATCTACAACACCAGAGATGTTGTAGATGCGTTGCCGACCTAGAGGATACAGATGGAAGGGAGGACAATGTAGTAGTCCGCTATCGGAACCACCACATTTTGGGGAAAGGATGGGTGGGAAAGGGGAAAACCTGGCTTACATGCCATCGAACCGGAACACATCATAAGATATTTGGCGGTTCGTCTTTGACATGATAGTGGTCGCGAGCCAGACGGAGGACGAACCTCCTACCACCAAACAATAATTATTATTAATATTTTCTTTAAGTATTATTCACACTCTTAAAATAAAAATAATATTAAAAACTTAAAGAGTATGTAAGTTCAAATCCCTGCTATGTTAAATTTTAAACCAAATTAACACTGTAAGCTTTAAATCTGGGCTTATAATATTAGGCAGACGTTGTCTATCAATCTATCTATCTATTTATCAATGTGCAACGTTTGACCCACTTCTTGCCATTCGATTTGCTAAAAGTTTGCATACGTTGCTATTGTCGATAATAATATTTTCATAGCATGAATCCAATGACTCAATTTTAATAATTTATAATAATAATTCTGAATTAATTCTTTCGGTTTTTAAATTAGTTAATTTTAAAATTTAAAAAATAATTTTAACATTAAAAGAAAATCGACTTAAATGAAAATATACTAAAAAGTAATTGTACTTTGTAATAATTGTATTACGAACGCTTAGCTTAGCTAATTGGGACCACATCAGAAACTCTAGATATCATATAAAAGAAGAATCACCAAAATTGATACATCTAACGATACATGAAACGTTATGCAATAACACATATAAAACAACTGTCAAATTCATAAATTTTATGAAGTCGGTTATAAATATATATAAGCCTATTCCCTTTAGTTTCTTTTTTAAACTAATTTGTAATACAATGAATGTCAATAGTTGTA